>APFE030722480.1:46145-141806 GCA_000404065.3 Pinus taeda | reverse complement strand
ATAAATTAATAAAATAAAAAAATAAATTAATTAGTCATCCATGCATGGGGATGTGCAACCATGCATGCACCTGGTTCACAATTTTGTATGTAGTTTTTCCGTTGATTTTTACCCTTGAATAAATACAATCTTGGAATTGAAGCACCAATTTCATTAACACAACATATAATAGTGATCCACTTCGTGCTCTTAGGAAAATTCTTTGGCATGTTTGATCTCCCTCTCTTGGAAATTATCCGCATGCCACAATTCCTTTCTGCTTGTAAACCTATTTCATCACAGTTTCACATATGGTTTGGAGCATAAGAATATTTCTCATATGCACTAGAAATATTGTCATATAACATAGACACAATTGCAAGGTGTAGATTTAAAGCTTTATCTCTATCAAGACCCTTTCCTATGTGATATACAAGGTCTAGATGCCTATTTTAAACCCAAACCGCGGTGATTTACCAGGAAACCCATCTTTGAATGGGTATGGCCTCCCATGATAGATTTGAGCAATTGTAGATTTGAGTTGTATCAACTCTATCCCATATCCCAATTGGATCATCTCCTTGCACCACTAAACCACCTCGACCTCCTCCTCTTCAGTCATAACTGTAAGAGGCCCTCTATGTTTTGTATGAGTAAGCCCATTTATCCAATAATGTATTAACGAGGGAGAAATACCATGATTTTTTTGCAGTTTTTTGAATTGAAAATCCATTAAAATCTATATCATCAGTTACAAATAATATGTCTTCTTTTCTCCATCCTCTTATAGTGTTGATCTTCTTAGGTGAACTTTCACATTGAATTTTGGTTGATGGTGGCTTGGTGGTTGATGGTGAGACAACATCATCTTCTGCCACATGGTCATCATCAATAACATTGTTGGGAGCATTTTTGACATTCACATAATCCACCCTACCCATCTGATGAAGCGCATTGTAGCTAGGCACCCTTGGTCACTACCCTTCTTGTTTTCCTTATACAAAAAACATAATTAATTCTTTCCATAGTTGCAACTATCTGGATATTTATTACATGCATTTAGTTAATAATAATATATTATACGGGTTTACAAACAAGTTGAATTTTTGCTAGTATTTCTTCTTTCCTACATGCAATTAAGAACATGTTATTTTATTCAGAATTTCTAGGATATTTCAATAAATAATTTGCAATAACATGGATTAGAATATAGACTCAATTCACAATTAAAAAAAGTAGTAGGTTAATATATTTTCATGCAATGTGTCTTTTTTACAGTATCTTTTTAAAATCAAATCTACATGAGAAGGAAGCATGATGTGCACTAGATATAAGGAGTCTATTCCAAATGCTATTATTATATTTTAAATGGAAAATTACTACCAATGTGTTGAAATTACCCTAGAATTTGTTATATGTCTTCAAATATATTAGTAAATGCTTTTGATAACTTGTTTTTCCACTTAAAATACCATCATTGTATTTCAAATTAAAAATTATTGTCATCGTGTTGAAATTGACCTAAACTTGGTTAGATGTTTTCAATTATATCATTAAATGTTTTTGATAACTTTTTTATGTCTTAAAATAAAATGATATAGACATTTGAGGATTTAAATAAAGAACAAGTGAAACCTAGTTCTCTTTCAGGTTAAGATGTTGGTTATGCTGCAAAGACTAGATCTTATACATAGTATAGGACTAGACACTAGTTTTCCTAACATTGGGAAAGAAAATTGCTAAAATTGGACACTTCTAAAATTAGAATCACAACCCTTTATAACACAAATTTTCCTTCTATAATCAATGTGGCACATTTAGTTTTTTTGTAGACCATAACCTTAGTCTATGGTCAACCACAAGTTGGTGATGATCTCAAGAGTTCACAAGTGCATTCAAGTGTCTATGTGATGAATTTGGAGAGGATGCTAGGAAGACCATGTCATCAACAATGAGAAGTAATGAGACGAAGGCATGGTGTAAGATACATCTATTACTAGCTTTTGTATTCTTTCTATGAAACATTTCAAGTTTTAAATTATATCCTAGATAATGTTGAAGACAGAGGATAGTATTGTCTAACTCCAATAATGCTCCTAATATTATTAGAAAGACTGTGTGCCATGTGGAAATGGTCCACTATTGTATTGTAGAACCTTATGATAACAATGACCAAGTTTGGTACTTCAATGCCAAATCCTCTCAAACAAAACATGCAAGGGCATGGAGTCAAAGGTCTTTCTAAGTGCACAAATCAACAATAGACCATAGATGATCTTTGTCTAGCCTTATTGATGATATCTCAATGCATATAGATGTGATATATAATCTTGTAATCTTCCTTGAAGCATGCTTGACCTTTAACTCTATAGTTCTTTCATATTACTTTGATAGAAATATGCCAAGAACAAGAACATGGAATTTTGCAAAAGTGTGACCAACCATAATAGTTCTACTAGTTAATTGATTTATAAATAATATGAATACTATGTGGCTTCAAGAAGACGGAAAAATTAAATGCACCACATCAATAAATAGATCAATAATAGGAAAGGTAGGAATCATTAAAGAGATTTGTAATAGGCTCATTTTCCTTCACTAATATTGTCTTAATTGAACCTTCCAAAGTGGACACAAAACCCTAAAGAAATACCCTACTTCCAATGATCTCTCAAGCATACAACTTGAATCGTCCATAAAATGCAATCGAAACACTCTAAACTTCCCTTGAAAGGTGGATATGAGGGTCTCTAAGTCATGTTCAGAAAACATTTAAACACCCATAACCATCTATAATGATATAGATCGACATAACCAGTGCTCCAAATTCATTGCATTAGGTCTTATATTAATATGTTTGCTTCAAAACAATTCAGGTCAACCCTCCAATTAAGGGCGACGCCAAGATATATATTATATATATATATATATATATATATATATATTATATATATATATATAATATATATATATATTATATAATATATATATTATATATATTATATATATATATATATATATATATTATATAGATATAGATATATATATATAATCGTCACTCAAATTTTCTTTAGGGTGTTTTGCAATTTTAGTCTGATATTTATGTTGAATTTCTATGCTCTGGTCACAACTCAGGTCTTCTTTGAGTCTGTGTTAACTCAACTCATTTTGAATCTAATTCTGAGGCCTACTTCACAAGAATTTCTAGGCATGACAGGTGCTCATTTGGAGGTCTGTTAAGCACACCTCCATAGGAGTTTGCAACTCCCTTTCACTATGATCTCTAGAGTGTCACATATAACAGGCATTGACATCCTTGTCTTAATTGGGCATATTGTACATAAGTATGTTGGTAGCTTTATTTCCTTGCTACAAAACATAATAAAAGTTGATATCTTTGAGTAAATCATCATTCAATCATCAATAAATTTTTTGGGGAGTAAATGTAAATGGCCTTTGTAGCCCTGGAATAAGATTAAAACCAACAAAATTTTCTGAAGTTCATTATTACTAGCACCATATTTACAAAAGAAATTATGTTCCTTTAGGTTGATCAATATTCCATTGCATGTGACATTCTCACTCGACAAAAGGAAAGAAAAATTCAATTTAGGACTCTTGTAGCAACCTTGATCCTTGAGATTAAGACTGTCACCACATTCCCCAGTTTAAATGGTTTCATGAGGGTTGGTAGATCTATATTGTAAGAATCTGCTGCTATGGTTTGAGGCTACATAAATCAAGGTTTTTCAACATTCCCATATCTCCACAATGGTAGATAAGAGGACCCCAATACACTAAAATGATCATACCTCCCCTAGGGATATCTCCAGGATTATCAGAAATCTCTGAAGAGTGCTTCAAAAAATTTCCTTTGACAATACTCAAATGAATGGTTTGTAACATCTGGCTCTAACTTGGTGATAAGTGTCTTGCTTAGGGGAACTTAAGAGACTCATGATCTCATATTCCTTCCAATACGTCTAAGGCAAAGTTAGTTATCTAGTGTAATGATCCAAGTTTGGGTATGAAGAAGGACCCTTCCCAGACCATTTACTTTCGTGATGTGTTAAATTGCATTTTAAAAGAACATTAATGAATCCATCTACACGTGGAAAAGAAGAGGAACATAACAATCATCAACACATGAAAACATAAGCGTTGATAACGGAGTTCGTCCAAGAGGGACTATGTTTTTGGGCCGCAATGTCAAGATGGTGTAGGCTACTACATTAAGTGTTGTTAATAATGGTGATGTACACAAGAGATGATGTCACGATAATACAAGGAAAAATGCCCTCACGCAAGAGTGGCTCTAAGAGATGTTCCACAACTGGAAATCTCAATCAAAAGACTCCTATCAGTATGACACAAAAACATGCATGGTGAGAATCTCGTCAACATGGCACAAAATGGATCTCAATAACAAAATCATGCATGATGACAACAAGAGTATCCCAGCAACATACAAGAAGGGATATCAAAACATAACATGATGAGTTATGACAGCGAGTACATCACATAGAAGATTTTGCGTCAAATCAAGCAAGGAGTCATAACAAAACAAGATCCTGCATCAACATCAATCAAGGATCCATGCAGCATAATGTATAAAGAAGAAATACATGAATAGTTTATATACCTCACACCACGGACCATCTGAAGAAGTGGATGTTCATATCTTTAGCAAAAACAATCCACAGTGAATAACGTTGTTCACATTGTCGATGCGCAGGTAACCTGTTACCAATCTGGACTTCAGCTCCCCTTGCATCAATCGTTTTCTGGCTTGTCACAATTAGCGACATCTGAAACAGAGTTGTCAAAATGTTGAAGCTTGCTGAAACATCGATCTCATAGCATCGATTTCAAGAGGAAGACTGCTCTGGACACTCATTGCAATGTAGCTCTCTGGCTATCTGGCTTTGTAGCACTCTGGCTATGTCGCTTGCAATTCTGCCTAACCCTTTGGTTCTTTGGCTCACCTTCTTATGCTGCCTCAATCAAGCTCTGTGGCTCTACGACGCTCTAGCTTTCAAGTGCTCTACTTTCAATCTTCTCTGAGTGACTCACGGCACTGTCTAGCCATCGTAGCCTCCTCATTGGCTCTCTGGCACTCAAGCTTGTGGGCCCCTCTAGCACGTAGGCTCTCGGGCTCTCTCTGGCACAACACTCTCCACCCTCAGCTCTCTTTCACGCATCTTGTTTTATAACATGTCTTTGGGACAAGGCCGCTTAAAGATCGAAGGTTTTTTGTTTATAATAGAAGTTGTTTTCATAGAAGGATCACCGGGCGTAGCAAAAACCTTGGAATAGTCTTTTTCTGTTAAAACAGACAATACACATGGAAACACTAAAAAACTGAAAACCCCAGACTTAAAATTTCATCAAATCAGGTCCATAAACCCATCAGGTTCGTGCTATATCGCAATTGCATATTGCTCTGTCGATGGTCTTGTATATCGAGGAATCGTTGATCATTGATCGTCGATACGTCGATACACCGATTGCCAATACGCCGATAGGTCGATCGCCGATATGCCGATTAGATTTGGACCGTTGATCTGTTCCTTGATGGGACGGTCCAGATTACATCGCATGTCACTATCGCATTGTTCAATGGCCTTGTCACGGGGATCCGTTGATTGTCGATCGCCAATATGCCGATTCGCTGATATGTCAATCGCCAATTTGCCGATCGCCAATATCGCCGATTAAATCTGGGCCGTTGATCTGTTTCTGATCCGACAGTTGAGATTGCACGTCGCAGATTGATATCGCTATGGCCCAGGGGTCTTGCCTTTGGCATCCACAGATGTCGATTGTTGACGCCGATACAATTGCTCCTTCGATTGCCGATCGCAATCGCATGCCTTCAGTCTTGATATCAGCCATCACTAATCGGGGGTTCCGTTGTCCTTGCCTCAATCCACCCTTTGGACTCCTTCCGATGCGATTTTCCTTTTAAATGCTAAAAACCCATTTTTAGAGGAAATTCCTCCCTTTTCAAAGGAACCAAGGCAAACTCTTTTCGCGGTAACTTCATCATCCAGACTCAAATTGGAGTGTCATTCGCACCGTTGGAACCAGGAAAATGAGATCTACGCTCTGGTCCTAGGTTGAAATCATGTTGAACCCTTTGATTTTCAAGCATTCATAAACCCTCTTTGTCTTATGTATCTTTCTAGAGCCACCTGGATCAATCCTCCCCACTAAGGAGCTTTTGGTCCTCCAAAAGCATGAAAAATAATCTGCAACTTTCTTTGTACCCTGTCTGTATCACAAGCGTCCTGAAAAGGTCATGCTTCTATCTCCTTCACCTTTGTTCTTCAGAGCCTTAAGCGACGAGCTGACACCTGCTACCTTTGCAACCTATAGTACATTGTTTTTCAAATTCCATGCTTGAATGACATGACCAACTAAGACCCAAAACGTCCCATACTTGCCACAAGCTTATAACACACTCGGTGGTCAAGTTTACAACAAGATGGACGTAATATCCCAGCTATGACAATACGACCAACATATCATTGTTGCTTCAAAAAGTGACAAAAACACATCATCACTGCAACACATGATTTACATACATAAGGCCAAACACTATTGTTTTGACAAGTGATGGGAACATAACACACTTTAGAGTGTAAAATATGACTCAAAACATGACCAGACATCATTGTTGCTGAATAAGTGATGGAAAATGCATCATCACTTTTACACTTTAAAATGTAACAAATGATTTACAAAAGAATGACCATGAAATGACAACATGTCTAGAAACCATTTTTCACTTAACAATGTGAACGGGTCACCTTCCTGAGGTGGTTTTGCTTGTTGAAAAACTACTCTTCCTGGTTCACGCACCGACACTTTGTCTTTAAGGCGTTGTTCTGGATGGAGCTTCCCACAAGTGGCTCTTTGATAGCCATTTCTGTTGCAATGACTGCAATAGGTTTTCTTCCTCCATATCTGCTTAACCTGTTTCCTTTCATGCTGCTGAGAGGGTCTTTCATGCCTCATGAGTTCTGCCATTATTTTCCAACACTTAGAAAAGGTATGGTTAGGTAAACCACAAAAGGTACATGTTTTTCGATGCCTTGATCTTCACTCATTATTAACAACATGATCATAATCAAAATGAACATTCAAAGATCGAAAGTGGTTATACCTTCCTTTGCTATCTCTAATGTCAGTATGGTGATGAGAGCTTGCCTCAGCTCTCTCCCTGCAATGGAAACTGCCATAGGATGATGGGGATGCTTTCCCATCATACTCTTTCCTCGATGATGTCTCAGACAAATCTAACACCTTCGGGCACTCTCCTTCAGTGTATCTCGAGCTTGTAAATGGATGTTCGTGCACAAGTTGAGTGATGCCTTGGTTATTAGTACCAAGTTCTTCTTTCTCCTTGTGCCTCATCCTTGTAAGGAGTCTCACATTTGTCTAGTTAATTGGGATCTCCAAATCTCCAACAGACATCATACTATGAGAAGATGAAACCGAAAGGAAATCAATATCTTCTACCTCTTTTTTTGATTTGGAAAGATCTGATGAGGGTTGTTCATCATCCGTTGTTGGTAGTTCACTAACTGTCTCAGCGCCTTCCCCAACTTCTTTCCTGACATACCCAAGTCCTTCCTGATGGGGTAATTCCTCTACTTTGATGGGGTTGACAATGCCTTGGCCATTAATGCCCAAGGCTTTTCCTTCATACCCCATTCTCTTCAACAGTTTGGAGCCAATTCCTATGGTGTGATTTTCAAAAACAGCGAAATCATCATCAGGAAACATACATGAAGATGGAGAACTAATTTTTATCTCACATGGGTCTCACTGTAGCTTTTCCAAGGCCTCTTCCTTTGCTTGCAACTGTCGTAGTAAACTTTGCTTCTCCTATTTCTCTTCATGTAGACGCATCTACAATTCATTGTTCTCTGTTTGAAGATTATGTTTGTTTTGCTTCAGTTCTTCCATGGCCTCTTCTGTGGCTTGCAACTGAAGTTGCAATCGCTCCTTTTCCTCTGTCTCTTTCTGTAGAGTTTCATACACAATCTCCACTTTTTTGGAAATTTTGACCATGGTCTCGTACATCGCTCTTTCATGTCTGTCGCTGCACGTTCCATTGTTCACACTGCAATTCACATACACGTAAAGACCACTCTGATACCTCTTGATCTAGGTCCGGGTGTGAAGAAGGACCCTTCCAAGACCTTTTACTTTCGTGATGTGTTAAATTTCATTTTAAAAGAACATTAATGAATCCATCGGCATGCGGAAAATAAGAGGAACATAACAATCATCAACACATGAAAACATAAGAGTTGATAAGGAAGTTCATCGAGGAGGGACTATGTCTCTGGGCCCTGGTGTCAAGATGTTGTAGGCTGCTGCATTAAGTGTTGTCAATAATGGTGATGTGCACAAGAGATGATGTCACGATCATACAAGGAAAAATTCCCTCACGCAAAAGTGGCTCTAAGAGATGTTCCACAGCTGGAACTCTCAATCAAAAGACTCTTATTAGTATGACACAAAAACATGCATGGTGAACATCCCGCCAACATGGCACAAAAGGGATCTCAATAACAAAATCATGCATGACGAAAACAAGAGTATCCCAACAACATACAATAAAGGATCTTAAAACATAACATGATGAGTTATGACAATGAGTACATCACATAGAAGATTCCACATCAAATCAAGCAAGGAATCATGAAAACATGTAATAAACAAGATCCTGCATCAACATCAATCAAGGATCCGTGCAACATAATGAATAAAGAAGAAATACATGAACAAATCATATACCTCACACCACGGGAAATCTGAAGAAGTGGATGTTCATATCTTTAGCAAAAACAATCCACGGTGAATAACGTTGTTCACATTGTTGATGTGCAGGTAGCCCGTTACCAATATGGACTTCGGCTCCCCTTGCATCAATCGTTTTCTGGCTTGTCACAGTTAGCGACATCTGAAACAAAGATGTTAAAATGCTGAAGCTTGCTGAAACATTGATCTCATAACATCAATTGCAAGAGGAAGACTACTCTAGACGCTCGCTGCAATGTAGCTCTCTGGCTATCTAACTTTGTAGCACTCTGTCTATGTTGCTTGCAATTCTGCGGCTCTTCCTGACCCTCTGGTTCTTTGGCTCACCTTCTCATGCTACCTCAATCAAGCTCCGTGGCTCTGCGGTGCTCTAGCTTTCAAGTGCTCTGCTTTCAAGCTTCTCTGAGTGACTCACGACACTATTTAGCTATCGCAACCTCCTCATTGGCTCTCTGGCACTTACGCTTGCAGGCCCCTCTAGCACGTAGGCTCTCAGGCTCTCTCTGGCACAACACTCTCCACCCTTGGCTCTCTGTCATGCATCATGTTTTATAACACGTTTTTGGGACAAGGTCGCTTAAAGATTGTAGATCTATTGTTTAGAATAGAAGCCGTTTGCATAGAAGGATCGACGGGCGCAATAAAAACCTCGGAATAGCCTTTTTATGTTAAAACAGAGAATACATGCAGAAACACTAAAAAACTGAAAACCTCGGACTTCAAATTTCATCAAATCGAGTCCATAAACCCATCGGGTCCGTGCTATATCGCAATCACATATCGCTATGTCAATGGCCCTGTATATCGGGGAACTGTCGATCGTCGATCACTGATACACCGATATGTCGATTAGATCTAGACCATTGATCTGTTTCTTGATCAGAGAGTCCAGATTGCATCGCATGTCGCTATCGCACTGTTCAATGGCCCTGTCATGGGGATCCGCCGATCGCCGATATGTCGATTCCCCGATCGCCGATATGCCGATTGCCGATTTGTTGATTGTCGATTAAATCTGGACTGTTGATCTCTTTTTGATTCGACGGCTGAGATTGCGCGTCACAGATCGCTATCGCTATGGCCCAGGGGTCCTGCCTTTGACATCCGCCGATCCGATCACTCCTCCGATCACCGATTGCAATCGCATGCCTTCAATCCCGATATCGGCCATCGCTAATCGGGGGTTCCGCTGTCCTTGCCTTAATCCGCCCTTTGGACTCCTGCCGATGTGATTTGCCTTTTAAAGGCTAAAAACCCATTTTTAGAGGAAATGCCTCTTTTTTCAAAGGAACCAAGGTGAACTCTTTTTGTAATAACTTCATCATCTAGACTCGGATTGGAGTGTCATTTGCACCGTTGGAATCAGGACAACGAGATCTACACTCTGGTCCTGGGTTGACATCATGCTAAACCCTTTGATTTTCGAGCATTCATAAACCCTCTTTGTCTTGTGTGTCTTTCTGGAGCCACCTGGATCATATAACCACCTCATCATCTCCTCTATGTAGTATCCCTTCTCTATGTGCTTTATCAATTTCCAAAACAGTAAGATGTCAAAACCAAAATACTCATATGCCAAAATATATGATAAAAGAACATCAAATGACTCCTCTCCACCATATGTATTGGACCTGTCATAGTAGTTATCTTTTAGGATGCATCTTACCATCTACATTTTACAAGACATATCTTCCATAAATAAAAGCTCCTTCAAACTTTATTGACCTGGTAATCATTCAATGAACGTTCTATACAGATTTATACCATATAGGTTTCCTTGGAAAAAAAAACAATAAGAGTAAATGACATGAACAAAGAATGATCAATATGGAAAATTGAAATAAGCAGTGGTTAGCTTCAATATGTATGAACAAAGATCAACCAGCATGAAAAACTGAATAAATACGGTTAACCTAATTAAACTGCGCAAAAACTTAAATAAATAACCTGAATATATTGTGCACTCTTTCTGATGGTATGTCTACAAGATTGATGAATAGTTTGAATGTTTAAAATGCAAATTCAACAAGAGTTGAGTTTATTTTATAGTTTTTTGCTATTGATTTTGATTGGTAACAATGATCGATATGGATTGCAATATTTCAAATTTGAATGTGTGTTCTAGATTGATTTCGCTATGATCCAATGACTGGGAATTTATTATAGTTTATCCTCGTGCTTTAATTTGTTTGATAGACAATTCAATTGGGTATGTATCATTTATTGAATTTAGAATTTAAAGAATTGGATGTCATTTATTGAACTTATTGGGTTGAATTATAATCATTATAATGATTAATTAAAATTAGTTGCATACTCTATTTTAAGAAATTTATATTAAACCAAAAACTCTTAAGGGAAGGAACGGTAATCAAATAATAAGAAATGAATATATATATATTATATATATATGTGGAGATTTTTTTTTATAAGAAGTGAAAAAAATAAAAATATCCATTTGCAAAATATTATTATTATTATTATCTAATTAATTTTAAGATCATAATCAACAGATCAGATCAAATTGGTGTATGAAATCATTGTTTGTGAAAAAAACTCATTTCCACCAACATCAAATTGATGTATAAGATGCTTGTGGTGAAAGAGACAGCTCCACCCAAAAATTGGTGTGCTAAATGTACGAATGGTCTAAATTCCAATCCAATTAAAGTATTCATTAAAAAATTAAATAAGTGTATTTAAATTCAAAACCACGTGTTTACTGAATAATTGAATAAATGTACTTCTATTGCTAATTCCAAATTCCAGTGAAGAAATGGCGGCAGCATACGCGATATTGTACACAGGTACGACCGTAAAATTTTATGAAATCGTGCAAGCTTGTTGAGCCCTGTACTTCGATGATGAAGAAACCTGCCAGACCCTGTAAGAAAATGATACGTGCAGCATTGCACTTTTTACCATTCAAAATCAAAATCATGAAGCGTTGTTATGATCTGTTTCACTTAAGGATCCAGACATGCACCATTTTCATTCGAATTTTGCTTATCCGAACCCTATGGAGAGTCGAGACATGGAGGAGTTACAGTCGCAACTACCTACAAGGTGGTTGGAACTCGATAATCCAGGCAAGCTCCAAGCGCTGGAAAAATCTGGGTTGAAGACTTACATCGTGAAAGCCGAGTCCATCAGGCCATTCCTGGGTCGAATTGGACACCTGATTGGTGAGTTTTGGGAGAATTTCAAATCTGGGTGTTCTACAGTGTTGGGTCACAGGATATTAGTCATGCAACAAGACATTTTCAGGGCAACGGGACTGCCCAACGAAGGCCGCACGGTGGGTTATTGGTTTGGAAGCAGGGATTCCATGGTCAAACGAATTGGAAAGGAGGCTTGGAACGCAGAGCATGCGATGAGATTGAAACAATTGTGTGGAGTTGAGACGAATTTCAAGCATGACTTCCCTGTGGATATGATCAAGGACGGCACTACAAGGTATGTGGCTTCGCTGGTTATGGAGCATCTCTCAGGATGGTGTACTGTTTCTGATTGCAGCTATGGATTTCTTGATGCCATTGAACAAGGAATGAAGAGAGAGATCACTAACTGGTGCGCCCATATTGCCAAGAGGATGAAGGTAGTCCGCCAAAAGGCTGTCACTGCACGCACAGAGGGGACCCAAAAGGAATTTCGCTATGGGGTTGTAATTGCGTTGCTTGTTAGAGAGCAAGCACCTGATCTGTGGCAACACGTTGCAGAAAATGAGGGGCGGGATCTTGAAATGTTGAAGAAAAGAGGAAGGAATAAAATAAATGGGGTACAGGATATTGGGTTGTTGAAGAAGAGAAGGATGAATAAGATCAATGGGGTGCAGGGTAGGGAAATGTTGAAAGAGAGAAGGATGAAGGAAATCAATGGAAATGGGTTTGAATTGAAGAATATGAAAGCAGAGAGGAAGGTTGAAGGCAGTGAAGGAGATAGATATGGGGAGGAAAGGCCAATGTTGTCGGTGGCATTGGTGGATTTGGAGCAGGAGGTGGGGATTGAAGATACTGAAGGACTTCAAATGCAAGGCAAAGTGGAAAGTAAGCAGGACAGTTTGGGTTATCAAGGTGCAGGGGCAGTTTTGCAGAGGATCAAGGTCGGGTTAGCTGAGGAATGTGCTGAAACTGCTGAACAATATCTTGCGGATCGAGAAGCATGGATGGAAGCCTCTGTCCAAGAAGTACCAGATGGAGAACTTTTGGAGCAATATTACAGTGATCTCACCTTTGGTTCAGGGGATCATGTTTGGGAAAATTGGATGCATTTTAATTCAATGAGCCAGTGGAGAAGATTCTCTGGATTTGCAGAATTGGAGCAGAGAGAAAGGAAGAAGGGAAGGAGAGCGAGGGAGTATGACAAAATGCTGGTATTTAGTGTAGAGTATATCTTGGCGCACTTTGTTCACAAAAGTAAGGTTCCTTTTGCTCATGGTGACTTGTACGTGGACCCTTATATTGTGTTTGTGCACCCTCAGGCTTGCAGATTTCTGTGGGCATGTCTGTCTGTATTCAAGGTGGTTCTGTGGTCAGAAAAGCCTAGAGAGGTGCATGATTTGGTCCTCCAGCATATTTTGGGATGCACTACTAGTTCTGGTCGGATTCTTTCTTATTCCGTTGAGGACTGTACCATTATGAAAATCACGCTAAAGGGCAATGCAGTGCATGGATCTTGTAAGGATTTGACTAGAGTGTGGGATGATCTGGGAGACTATGATAATGTAAATACACTTTTAATTGATACTTCACCTGTGACCATGCTTAGAAATCAAGATGGAAATGTGATTTGCCCCATTCCCTACCAGTATCATGTGCAGGCTTCTTACTGGCAACTGGAGGCCTATCTCTTGCCTTATCTGGAATGTTTGGCATCAGTGCAATGTATTCCTGAATTTGTAAAGAATTTCCCATTTTACCTGGAGAAGGGACACGCTTGGGAACGGTCTCAATTTGAAGAAGGTGGGGTTAGTCCTTTGTTTGGAACCCCTTGTCCACCGTGTCGTCATGGAATTGTAAAGTATTGGCAATTGTTTCCGAGCATTGTAACTGAAACTTCAAATTCTCAGTTGGATCTGTTTAATACTCAATGCCCTGGGATTAATAACACCGGGAAACAGTTACCCATCACAAGAACTAGTATCTCATTTTCACAGTCAGTTCCACCTACAGCTAACTTAGGCATTTTTGAAATGTATCACGGAATTTCATCAGGAGAATTTTTGGGTTTCAGCGAATATATACGGAGTAATAACAACATGAATTATACGATGGAACTGATTAAACAGAGTGATGACAAGATGAAATTTAAAAGGGAGCTGATTAAAAGGGCCAAAGACGATATTAAATATATGAGGGAACTGAATCAGGCGAAAGCTGATTTACATAACATGGCATATGAGAAGAACAAATTGGAAAAGAAGCTCCAGGAAGTGGAAGATGCCTGGGAAAAATCACATGAAGAAAAGATAAAAGCAGAGAAGAAAAACACCAACTTATCAAAGGCATTTGTAGAAAGGGGCAGGATTTTGAAAAAGATGGACCTGGATAAGCACAGGGAATTGAAAAAGAGTGAGAACATAATTTGTTCTTTGCAGAACACTGTGCAAGCTCTGCAAAAAGAGTTAGGAAGCTTTGCGCAGAAACAGGAGGAGTTTCAAATATTAGTCCAAAGGGAAGTTGAGAAAGAAACAGCTCAAATTCGTTCCATTTTGACAGATATTCTTGGACTGAAACAAGAAGAGGATCCTGTGATTGGAGCACAACAGCTGATTACAGAATCGAGGCAGCAATGTAAAGTAAAACAAAGCAATAACAAGGGCACAAGTTCTCATATGAGTACAGATAAGAGCACAAGCGATGGAAGTCATCTACATCTTACAAGTGATACCGAGGCTCTGCATTGTTCTATTTGTATGGAAGAATGGACAACTGCAGGGGATCACCGTATATGGTATGTGTAATAATTCCACTGAAAAACGTCATTCTATTTTCTGGGGAAGGATTTCGCTATTAATATTGTTTTCCACGACTAATTGTCCCAATTCTTCTCCTTGTTTCTTCAAGAGAGCACATAGACCAACTTCAGTTAGTAGTCTTTGTTCGTTTACTGGTTTTTAAGTCCTCTGTCTTGCTCTCAGAAGTCTGATAAGATACCTTTCTTACAGCAAAATGTTATTAGGTTTAAAAGAAATCTCAAATGTTCAAATACTAACATTTGAAATATGGACGGAAATGCAGCTCCCTTGCCTGCGGACACATGTTTGGCATGTCCTGTATTAGAAGGTGGCTTCAGTTACACGAGAAGAATATTGGCACGGTAAGAATATTCAAGCTTACCAATTGTTGATTTCCATGGTGTGATGTTATGAACTGTTAAGATTATAAAGTCTGAGTGTTTAAGTTTTCACAGTTATTTAAAGTCTGAGTGTGTAAGTTTTCACAATTATTTAAAGTCTGTGTGTGTAAGTTTTCACAGTTATTCATAATGTTGCTTGAGCATTATGGAGGTAAACTGTGTAAAAGTTTTCAACTGTTATGAAATGTCCAGAAAACTCAAGCAACATCAATACTATAATAAGTGCTTGCAAAAGTTCGATTAAATGTTAGTGTTTTTGTTGCAATCAATTCTTGGCAAATTATAATTTTGTCTTTCTGTAAACAATGTGCAGTGTCCACAATGCAATAACAAGGCTAAGTTGGATGACATCAGAATTCTTTATGTCCCAGCTATACCTGTCACTGAGAGGCAACATTGACAGGTCAGTTATCTTTGTACTACCCACAGTTTATCACGAGAAATCAGCTGAAAAGAATTTTTTGAAGGCATTAAAAGGCTACTTCGTCCCCAGTTTCTGTATATATTTGTTTGGCGAAGAGTATGTATATATTTGTTTGGCAAAGAGTAATGGTAATGGTTCTGACAAAAAGGAAATCTTAGCGAAGGGTAATGGTTCTGGCAAAATAGAAATCTTGCAAAATATTAAGAGTTTGTTGCAAACTCCTTCAGTTTATGTCATGCACCTGAACCTTATTTGCTTCCAATTTTGTATCAGCTAATCACTTTTCTTGCTTGATGTTGTGTCTCCATTCAGAAGTGACAGTTTGGCTGGAAAGTGGTGTTTAAAAATATGAACTAGCACAATTCCAGTGAGATTGTGAGATTTGGTTGGAAAGTGGTATTTAAAACAAAAATATGTTTGTATTTTAATCTGTCTGGTGCTTGAGAGAGAAAAAGTTAATATGGAAGTCCAAGGTTAAGATGGAAGTCCTAATAGTCGTAATAGTCTGCTGTTTGTTGCAGGCTCTTCGGTTTATGTTTTGAAGCTAAACCTTAATCGGTTATAAAGGTTGTTTAGAATAATAACCTAAATCTTCCCACTGTCACATTACCAATCAGAATCACAAGTCACAGCTAGCCTGAGATATTATTCTTAGTATAATGGTCAGATAGCCCTTATCCGTTCCTAATTAATTTTGAGAGCATAACCACGTCCAAGTTGTAGTAATTTATTGTCGCTATTCTCTATTAATCATGGTCTGTACAGATATAGCTATATCGTGATCTAACTAGGATTATAGGTTTACAAAGGGTTCTATTTGTGGTTGTATTTAACTTTAACAAAGTTTCTTGGTGCTGGTAAGTTTTTTTTTCAATCTTCTGTTATTCTAATAAAACTTGATTGTATTTTTTTGTTGTTGTCAATATTATGTAATTTAATATTTGGCTGTAAACTTGATTCTATTGTTATAGAGATGGTGTAAAATCAGTCCATAATGGAAGGCTTGTTGTATGGTGTAAAAGCAGCCCGTGAGGGAAGGTATTTGAAAAAGTTATGGCAATCCACAAGGGATAGTGTGAAATCACCCCAAATGTTATGGTGAAGTTTGGGTGCTTTACAAGGAATGGTGTAAAATCACTTCCCTAATTTTATGGTGTTTGCTTTTCAAGGTGTTGTGTAAAATCACTCCCCAAATGTTATGAAGCAATCTCTCCATGATGGAAGGCATCTGATAATGTTATGTTATTGTGTTTGCTTTACAAGGTATTGTGTAAAAACACTACCCAAATGTTATGAAGCAATCTCTCCATGATGGAAGGCATTTGAAAATGTTATGGTACAGATGTTATTGTACTCCACAAGAGATTGTGTGAAATCATCTCAAACATTATGGTACTCCAGAGGGGATTGTGCAAAATCACTCCATGATGGAAGGCATTTGAAAATATGTGAAATCACTTCAAATGTTATGATACTCCTCAAGGTATTGTGTAAATCACTCTATGATGGAAGGCACTTGAAAGCAATGAATCCAAATTGGTATTTGATCAAGTGCCTTATTATCTTAATGGGGCAACTTATACTTTATACTTTTTGAATGGATAGATTGTGTCAAATTAAATCTTATTTTTCTGAGATGAATAAGTAATTTAATATTTAGCTATCTAAACTCGATTCTATTATTTTTCTGAGATGAATCTGTAATTTAATATTTAGCTGTCTAAACTCGATTCTGTTATTATAGAGATTGTGTAAAATCAGTCCATTATGGGAGGTATTCAATGTATGTATTTTTTGTGTGTCAATACTATGTAATTCAATATTTCGCTGTCTAAACTTGATTCTATTGTTATAGAGATTGTGTAAAATCAGGCCATTATGGAAGTCTTGTTAGATTGTGGAAAAGCAGCCCATGATAGAAGGCATTTGAAAATGAAAATGTTATGATAATCAAGAAATTGTGTAAAATCACTCCCCAAGCGTTATGGTACTTTGCTTCACAAAAAATTGTGTAAAGTCACCTCAGGATGGAAGACATTTGAAAATGCTATGGTACTCTAGAAGGGTGCTGATTTCTATAAGTCCAAATTTGTATTTAAATTTAAGTGTCTTTTTCTTTTCAATGTGCTGACCTAATCACCCTATGCTTCATGTTTTTTTAATAAATAGATTATGTTAAAATATATTTTATTATCCTTGTCGCAAGCAGATGATAAAGGCAAAGGATAAATGCATTTGATATTTCATCGACTTTTAATTAGTTTTACATCTACTTAAAAATAAACTATTATCCCTAAAGTTAACATTAGCAAAAACAATTCAAATTATTTTTAAAAATATTTTATTTTATTTATTATGGATTTGATTGCTTTGTTCTTATTTCTCTTATTGTATAATGATTATTAATTTGTACTCCTCCTCCTTGGGCGCATTGGATTGTTGTACAACTTAACCTCCACTTTGTACTATGCAGAGGGAGGTTGAGCATAGCCTCGAGGGTGACACACACTTATGATGTCTTTTTTGGCTCTCAAACAAATACTAAAGCATTCACTGTAGGTGACGTTGGTGTTAGTTGGTCTGTCGCTCTATAATGACAATTTGCACACCGTACTCACAACTGAGAGCTAGACACTAACCCTTATGTTTTGTTCAACATATAACCTCACAATATATGACATGATGTTTGCATTGGAAACGGAAGTTCATTTACCATATCACATTATTATCCTTGCCGCATTATCATGTTCATTAGTGTGTGATACAAATTACAGTTTGTTGGATGTAGTATGTACATGGGATGAAATTGAATTTTATGTGACATTTAATGGATTGTCTTTGTTGTGATATGGTGAGATATAGTTAAAGTTTTTATGACTAGGAGTTGGGGATGAAACACCTTGCTAGAGGTACAAAACACCATGAATAACACGTTGGTAGCGATGTAGATGGCATATTGAAAATTAACCAGGCAATATTACTTTTATGAAAAGACAGACATTGAAAATAGAGTTGCATCTCTTGGCGACTACCTGTGTGGGTATTATTAGTTGTTTTTTTCCATTCTTGTCATTCAAAAAGAGTAAGTTTAGGAGCTTCAAAATTGGTAAACTTAGTTTTTAGCTTGCAGATAAAAAATTGTGTTGCAGTCGTTGAGTTTAGAGTCAGTGTTTGATGTATAGGAGCTTGAAAGCTATGGATTGGAGGTGGTAGTTATGTTTAATTATTTTAATAATGATTATTTCAATTTATACATATGATCTTACATGTTCACCATCAAAGTAATAAATTAGTTGTTATGTTGCATTCACAATGTTTGGGATGGGCTTCACTAAATAGGAGCTTCAAAGTTTGTGCACTGGAGTTGGTAGTTGGTCAACCTCTTTCCTCTAGATTTGCTAGCTTTTTTAGTACACACAGGAACAAGTATGTAAATTTGTCTCGTTTTTGTTCCAATGATTGTCATATTATTTTTAAGAGTTTTTTATATATGGTTTTGTAATGCTTGCATTCAGATCCTTGAATAGAACATTTTCCATAATAAAATTTACTTCTAAGTTGGGTATCATTGTCCTTTCCATTTTTGTAGATAGTTGCTTGCGTGCCTTGTATGATTGTTGTTAAGCAACATTGTCCTAGCTTTTTATGGGGAATTATAGTGTTTATCGAGTTTTTTTTTCACTGAAGCTTGTGAATATGTATAATTTGTTTTCCTTTGAATGTTGCATTTCCATTAAAAAAACATTGTGGTTAAATGAGTGCTCATTGGTGATTATATGTAGAATGGTTGCACACTAATTCCTACTTTGATTTTGAAAACCTTGTGTTGAAATGTGAATTTTGCGTTCGTAAGTTAGATTTTTGGCTTCTTGATTGTAGGTATCTTTGCGTCAAGGATGTTAGGTATTTGGAATATCCTTTATCTTGGATGCAAAGACACTTGTTCTCAAAAAATTTTGCATAGTTTTTTGTTTAATTTGTTTTCTCGTTTTTCCAAATTGAAAAGTTAAAAGACAATGAAATTTTAGATTGTAGCCTAGGTTTTTAGGTTCCTAATTTCCCTTGGACAAAGATCTGCAAGTCTATACAAAATTCAAGTTCAAATAATGCTAGATCATTCCCTACAAAATTCAAGTTCAAATAATGCTAGATCATTCCCAATGTTGAAAAGATTGGGAACATTGACATTTTTTTTGGGCATGCATTGTGCTTGAAAGTTAGGTTTTCTTGATATCATGTAAACTTCCCATCATATTTTACGTTCTCTTTGGCTCATGCCATTCTATGTAAATTAATAAACAATTATAATTTTATATCAACATTAAGTGATATAAATATTTAGACAATTTATTTTAAAAAATTTAGTATTAATTTCATATAGCATAAGCAACACTATTAAACTATATTCATGGTTTTCACATTATTTTTAATTACTTTAATAAGGATAATTTTAAATTATACATATGGTCTTACATGTTCCCCTTGAAACTAATAACTCCCCAATGAACTTCATCTAAGTTATACTCATATTTGTTATTGTGATCACCTCAATTTTTTTAATAGAGTCTTGCCAAAGGAATCGACTATGTTATTTATAGTGCCATAATTACAAAGATTTGTTATAGCGGAGTTAGAACCACATCCCTTGACTCGCAGTGATTGTGGACAACACTATTCTCTTCTCGATACTTTGCTAGATTCTATGGCTTTTGTGGTTTTCTAAGTCTCTGTTTTACTATGCATACATATTAGTATGAGCAACAGAAAAATACATCCAACAACGATCAAGAGAAGAGAAAAGAGTTATACCATAAATAAACCTGAATTTCCAAATAATCTTCCAATGTATGGGAACAATTTTCCCAACATTTGGAATTTACAACATTATTTGTTGGCCTTCTATGTGTGTTGGCATCATATTGATGGCCAATCAAACAAATGATGGCAATTACTTTGTCCATGCGGTATCCCTAAGTTTAGTGGACTAATTGGTCATTATCCTTCTTTCTTGAAGTTTCCTAATGTTTTTATTGTATGTCATAAGTTAATAGTTTGACAGATAGAAACTCATGTGGTAAGTTCATTTTCTTCTTTTGCAAAGGTGTTTTACAAATACGTGGAAGTAACAATGTCAAGTTGGTTGCATGTTGCATTATATTATCATGTTGGTTTTGTTTCATTGCAAATATAATTTCTCTTTTCATTTGCAAATTTCTCAATCTTGCAACAAGACAATTACATTTAGCTACACAATTTCAACAAAAAAATTGACCAAACAACTATACAAAGATGGTTGAAATAATTGATGTTGAGAATTAGCAATTGAAAAAATGATGCAACAATGATGTCACTATTGATGATGCCTTGAACACCAATAGTTCTTTAGGCTTCAAGATTTTTCAGACACTCTCGGTGATTATCTTTTCAATGCAATTGAAGTCCTTTTGCATTTTTGTTATACATGCATTGAATTGTGAAATGGCATAATATACCACTTCTTGATATGCCTTCCAGAATGTCACATAGAAGCAACAAAATCATTTGATTATGAGCTAGCCTCTGATTTCCTATATCAACTTCATGGAATTCATGATGTTGAAACATATTTACGTAGAATGAGTCTTTCTGCTTCAAATGGTCCTAGTGGAAATGAGCAAGGGCTATGGGGAGATACATTTTGCATATGTTGACTGGCCAAACGGTTGAATTTACCAATAGGAATCTGGTCAATCACCAAAAAGGTACGTGCTCTTCAATTCAAACGAAACTACAAACCCATTGCATGTATTGTTCCATGATGTGATTCTTCTTAATGGACAATGTGAACCATTGTTGTATAAAAAAATAGGTTGATCCATTGTAACATGCTATGAATTCTTATCTCCTTTCTGTAAGTATCTACAAAGCTATTGGAAAACTATGAATGATAAAATGTAAATCCATCAATTGCATAAAGGAACGGATACTATATCCACTTGTGGAGATAACATGTTCTCTGCACTTTGTTATTTGATAGTGTAGAAATTAATGTGTAGATTCGAAATTGTTCATGAAGTTTACTAAATCACAGAACTCGAAGCTACTCTACTGATCTGCAGAAATTAATTCACCATATAGAACATAAATCATAGACATACAAAAGGAAACATCACACATGCACAAAGATTTATCTAGGGTAAAGAAACTGCTCAAAACCTCTTACTATCTATATTGCATTAATAAGAGAATATAGATGAAATACATACACTTGCTCAAGCCTAAGCACACCCTGCAAGTGTATAGTTTATCCCTCTTTCTGATTCACTGACTCTAGCCATCACTTAGCCAATTTTCAAGCCCTCCAAGTTGTTTCTCTTGGGAAATTGGCCCCTATTAATTAGGAATTTCCCACTATTGAATTATGCAATTTCCTAGGGTCCTTTCTCTCACTGCATGCACCACCTGTACACTTCGAAATAGTCTACAACTAATAGAACATTGCCTTGAAATCTCCATGCATGGGCTAATTTAGGCTAAACATGCATGAGCTAATTTAGGCTTATTGATTAGTTATCTATATGATCACTAAGTGTGGTTGAATTTCCACTTCCACAACTTGACCTTCCACTAGTTTCTCCAACAGTTAGAACTAGTTTAACTAACCATAACTCAATTCATCTGAATTAAATTTCTACAACTAAAATTAACTCAACCTAGGCTCCTAAAATTTAGGAACCCACTCCACACAACTAAACTTCATGTCCCTAACTCGAATTAACTAACCTAGACTTCTATTTTTCTTGGAATCAACTCAAGTAAATTGAAATTCAACTCATTAACTCAAATTCGATGTTCTTAAAAAAGTGAAAAGCATTGTCACCTCAGTTAACTCCTTCAAGTTGTCTGTTGATGTGGAATTTTGAATTTCTTCAATTTGATTAAGGCAAAAATCAAAATTGAGACCTTCTTGTTGCATTTTCAACGCTCCCTCTTAGCAAGAAAGGGATCATCACCCACCCCTATCCTGCACATGTTGAATGCACTGCATGCAACACCTCTCGCTGTTGTTATTTCTACTATAACATCTGCAACTGAGAAGCATAAAAAAAACTAAATCAATTGTGTGTGCAAAAATGTGTTGTTGACTCTGTTATTGAGCATCCTACTCTACTATCAACACTCCTCTGCACTCCTTATTATTTGATTGACATTGATCCTCATGTTATCGAATATTGTGGCCCCCTATAGCAACATAACGATCGATGAGGAGAACACCTCAATGGACCCTAATCGAATTTATGCAACTCTTGGACTAAGGGTCTACATCGCTCCACCTCGTTCCTGGATGTATAGCTACATGTGCTCTTTTTGTCCACTTGACTCGAAATCTCCCCCTTCTGGAGGTCTCTGCTTGAGTGGATGTCTCCACTTTGCCTCCTCTATGCTTCTCCATTTGTGGATACTCCACAACTTCTTGAGGCTCTTTCTGAGGCTACATGTTGAGAGGTCTAACATGTTCCCTTTCAACCACCATATCTCTAGTCTTTGCCTTGCTCATCAAGGTTATGCATGCATCTTCTACCTCAAGTGCATATAGTTTCTTGGCTCGAACCTCGATTTGTTTCACCTGTTTCGTGGCTATGTGTCTCAGGAATGCCTTCCTTTTGTTGAAGATCACATCATAACCACAATCTTCCAAAAGTGCAATGGAGACAAGATTCTTGTTTAGACTCGGAACAAACATCACATCCTTGAGTATGAGAGGGGAGCTCGACTCACTCTAAAAGGTGATTGTACCGATCCCCGTAGTACTATACCTTTTGTCATCTCCAAACTCAATGTTCATTTGGAGATCTTTCTCCTCCAAGTCATTGAAAATTCTCTATTCCTCATCATATGGAACGAGGCACCATTATCCAAGTACCACATAGTCCCCATCACTATGCTCGCCATGCATGCGATGAGAGTGAAGTCAGTCTCAAACTATGAAGCCAAAGCTTCACTTGTTACTGCTATTGCATGCTCCTTCTTTCTTGTTTTCTTATGTGGACACTTCATGGTATAGTGTTGAATATATGACAATTGAAACTCTTGATTTTAGACAAGACTTTCCTCTTTCCCTCTTGATTGGAATTAACCTCACCCTGGGATTTCTTCCCCTTTGCTTTTCTTCTTTTGCTGACTAATGCAAAGTCCTCTTACTCTTCTTTGGATGAGGTCCCATCTTTGGCATTTTGCCTTATTTCATCTTGTACCAAGTCGAACCATAGGCATTCCCAATATGGTAGTTTCTCCCTCTCATTTACCGAATCTTAGTAGTTGTGCCAACTCCTGGGAAGGTCTAGAAGGGACCAAATCATCATTTTCTGCAGTAACAAAGACTTTACCAAGTTCATCACGACATTGTGTGAACATGCTTATGCACTGCGTAATATTCTTGTTCTTCTGCATCTTGATATTTCGAAGTTTATCCTTGAGTGTTAGCTTCCTGTGGTCACTACTATTCTAGAACAGAGCTATCAATGCTTGCCACATTGCATACAGATTCTCTTTCCTATGGACATTTGAGACAATATGGTTTCGTACTCCCTCCAATATGATTACCCTCGCCTTGGACACATCTTTCTTCCACTAAGCAATATTTTGGGCATCAAATGCTTAGGGTTTTTCTACATCTGTCTTGATGTATTCTAGCAGCCCATTGTCATCCAATACTGCCTCCATGCAGTTCTTCCATGCAACAAATTTTGAGATGCCTTCCAAGGCATACTCGAGCATGAGTCCATTGAAAGCCATCTTCTCAATCCTAAACAAACATTGCAACACTGATCTTCAAATTCGAACCTCCTGCAATAACAATTAAGGAAGATTTTAAGGATAGATTATCTTAAATTTTAGAAACCTTGGCGAGTCTTCTACTCCCTAATATACAAACGATAAAATATTTTGAAATATATCAGTGAAAATATTCAAATTTCTAATGATTTTATATATAGTGTCTATAAAATTTTGATGATCTTTGATGTAAAAATAAAAAATAAAAAAAAAAATAAAAAATTATAATCTAAAATTTGGGCGAATCATTTAAAAAAAAACAGAAATAGACGAATTTTTTTGTTGTTGGAAAAAACATGGAAAATTAGCCCACCTACACATATTAGCCCCTAAATTTTTCCATGATGACAACTTTGAAATCTATGTTCTACAATGATTCCATTTTTGATACCATGTAGAAATTAATGTGTAGATTCGAAACTTATGAAATTTACTAAAACATAATACTCAAAGCTACTCTACTGATATACAGAAGTTAATTCACCGTATAGAACACAAATCATAGACATGAAAAAGAAAACATCACACTGCTCAAAACACCTTACTATCTATACTGCATTAATCATATAATAGAGATGAAATACATATGCTTGCTCAAGCCTAAGTACACTTTCCAAGTGTATAATCTATCCCTCTGTGTAACTGACTGACTCTGGCCAACACTTAGCCAATTTTCAAGCCCTCCAAGCTCCTAATTCCTTGCGTTGTTCCTTTGGGAAATTGGCCCCTATAAATTAGGAATTTCCCACTATTGAAATGTGCAATTCCCTAGGTTCCTTCTTCTAACTACATGCACCACCTATTCACTTCAGAATAGTCTACAAGTGATAGTACATTGCCTTGAAATCTCCATCTCAAATATAACTTGAATTCTCTGCATGCATGAGCTAATTTAGGCTAATTGATTAGTTATCTGGATGATCACTGAGTGTGGTTGAAGTTTCACTTCCACAACTTGACCTTCCATTAGTTCCTCTAACAGTTAGAACTAGTTTAACTGAACATAACTCAATTTAACTGAATTAAAGTGCTACAACTGATATTAGCTCAACCCGAACTCTTAAAATTTAGGAACCCATTACAAACAATTGAATTTCATGTCCCTAACTCAAATTAACTAATCTAAACTCCTAATTTTTAGGAATCAACTCAAGTAAATTGAACTTCAACTCATTAGGACTGTCCTTAACTGAGTGACAAATGTTATGTCATCTTAGTTAACTCCTCCAATGATCTAGGTGGATATTGGTGGCCACCCACCTAGTCCACCTATACCTCCAGTCGATTTCGATTGTTTCCTTATTTATTCTAGCGTTTACTAATTTTAGTAGTTTTTTCGGTTCCTAAACTTTTGGAGCAATTTTGACCCCCTAAACGATGTTTTTTGAGGTTCATTGTAGGCCTGGAGCTATAGCAAAGGGCTTGTGGAAAAACCTATAATAGTTGGAGAGACATTTTCAACAAGGTATCATACGCTCCAAACAGAGATAATATGACCAAGTTACGACTCCGGGAAGTTGGCTACCCAAGTAACCCTAACATGGCCCATAAACTCTTGGTGTTTCATCTCTTGGGGTTAGGGTTTTGGATGTTTAGGGTTGTATCATGTTTTTCAATTATAAATAGGCTTTTGAGCCTCATGTAACACATTTCAGAGGCATGTGGCCACCACATCTCTTCTCAGAGATAAGCTACCATTGCTCGAGCTAGTCTTATTTCCATTTTGTTTGTAAGCATATTTCAGCATTTGATATTAATGAATTGAAGTGTTATTTCTACTGCATCCTTGTGTTTATGGTTATATCTGTGATTTATTTCATTCCTATTTAAATTTGGATTAGTGGTATCAGAGTGGTCTGCTCGTTCTATGTTTTTCTTTGCATGTCCCCAACAATGTTAGGATATAAGGAGTTAGGGCTTGAACTGGTTGAACATTTGCAAGACTAGCCTCGCAAATCTCGATGCCTCCCATGGAGAAAGTAAATAAAGATGAGGGGGCAGGAGATCCTATCAAAATATTGTTTGAAGAAGCTCTTGAGCGACAAAGGAAAGTGATGATAGAAAACTTTTCCCAGATCCTTCAGCGGCTACCTAGGGGTGACACATCTACTTCCAACAACTACTCTAGAAGTGACATACCCTTTAAGGTACAAGTTAACTTTGACATTCCCATATTTGAGGGTTAGATAGATGCGAACACCGTAGATAAATGGTTAAATCTATTGGAAGGATATTTTTTTGTTTATCATTTTTCCAACCGGGAAAAAAATATTTTTTCTCTTCTCAAATCTGCCTCCCACATCAAGGACTAGTGGGAAACCTACTACGAGAAGAAGGATGAAAGTACGCCCTCACTATTTTTGGCTGCACCCACTTGGGATTCATTTTGGGATGCCATCAAGGAGTAGTACTACTCTGTTGGGAGTTATGAGGATAAATACATAAAGTGGACCACACTACGACAGGGAAGGGAACAATATGTGCCAGAGTTTACCAATGTTTTTCACTCTTTGAACGAAGTTGGGTATCAAGGATTCTAAGAAACATTTTGTACTCAAGTACTGCGGATTCCTACACATGTACATCCAGGATGAGATGGAGTTCCTAGACATCTCCTCGCTTGGAACAACGTACTAATATGTTTTCAGGATTTAGCATAACCTTAAATAGAAAAAGTGAGACTTTGGATCTGCGAATCCGAAGCAAGGGAAAGGTGCCCCAAAACCGCAGAGCAAAGGGAAAATCCAAGGCGGGGCAACCCAGGATAACCTGCTGAAGCCGCAAGCAAAGAAAAGCACCAGAAAGACAAAGAAGGACATGGGAAAGTGGTGTGAGTTCCATAAGAGCTCCACTCACAACACAAGTGAGTGTCGGGCCAAAGAGTCATTGGTGGTTGAGCTGAAGGCTTCTAAGTCCAACGCATGTTCTAACTCTAAGTGAGAACCTGACAAGGGGAATGAAAAAGGAAAGCAGATCATTGGCGCGGATCCCAGTGCCACTGTGGCCACCACTAATATCCAAAAGATTGAGCCTGAAGATCCAGAAGAGGGGGAGGACCTATTCCACTCACAAATGTGGGTGAAGGGTTTTCCGCTGCAGTTCATTATTGACAGTGGGACCCAAAAGAAACTCATTTCAGCAGAGGTCATGAAGCAGTTGGACCTATCAACTACAACACATCCATACTCGTACACCATCGAGTAGCTTGAACAAGGATGACATCTTCGCGTCAGCCAACAGTGTCGCCTTCCCTACAACATCAAGCCCTTCTTAGATGAGGTATTGTGTGATCTTGCTCCTCTTGAAGTTTGTGATGTATTAATAGGACAACTATACTTATGGAAGCGACATGTTGTATATGAGTCTATACCTCGCTCCGTTATTATTTCCTTGGGTACTAAGTTATACAGGATATCGGAGGTAGCCCCACCTACCACCATCTCTTTGATCTCTGCTAAGCAATGCAGTAAGGTCATCTCCCAAACTGGGAAATTTGTTTCCTTTCTGATTCAATTTCAAAGTAAGGGGAAGGTCGTAGCCAAGTCCATGGCTCTTGGCAAGGGTTCCTCCAAGCAATAGATTCAAGTGGATGTAGTCGGGGAAGTATACAAGGACATCTTCTCCTCACCCATGGGGGTACCCTTGCATTGTCAAGTCAATCATTCAATCGATCTTACTCCCGAAGCACCTCTACCCAATGGGCCGATATATCGCCACTCCATTCTGCAAAATGAAGAGATCAAGCGAAAAATTAAGGAGTTGTTGCAAAAACGACACATCCAATCGAGTTCCTCACCTTGTGGGAGTTCGATTGTATTGGTACAGAAGAAGGACGAAACCTAGAGGCTTTGCATTGATTATCAGGCATTAAACAAAATCACTGTCAGGGACAGGTATCCAATCCCACAGATTGATGACTTGCTGGACCAACTCAAGGGGGCAAGTATTTCAGCAAGATTGATATGAAGTCTACTTATCACCAGGTTCCAATAGAGCCCACAAATGTATGGAAGATTGCCTTTAAATCCAAGGAAGGCCTTTTTGAATGGTTGATTATGCCCTTCAGGTTGAAAAATGCCTCTACTACTTTTATGAGGCTAATGGATGACATCTTGCAAACCTTTACCAACTCGTTCGTGGTGGTTTATCTAGAAGACATCCTCATCTTCAGCAAGAGTTGGGAAGAACACTTGCAACACATTTGACAAGTCCTTTAAACCCTTTGGCAACAAAAACTGTGTGCTAAATTGGAGAAAAGCACCTTTGGCATGAGCTAGGTCCAATACGTAGGGTACATCGTAGAAGAGCATGGTGTGCATGTGGACTTGACCAAGCTCATTAAGTCAATTACCTTCCATCCCCAGGCTGATGGCTAGACAAAGGTCGTCAACAAGATGATAGTGCACATACTCCGCATGTACAACTCGAAGAATCCTTGAACCTGGGATGAGAGTCTTCCATATGTGTAGCACAGTTATAATAGAGCTCTCCATAGCTCGATTGGTCACAATCCCTTTCAAGTGGGTATAGGATTTCAACTGTTGTGTCTGATTGATGTTGCCATGCCTCAGGCGACTACACCGACAGAATCCACACATGTAGAGTTCGAGGCAGATAAAGCGACCATATTTATTGAACTCATCCAACACATTCGCCAGCAGGTTCACAATATCCTGGAGAAGTCAAATTCCAAGTACAAGCAGTGACATGATCAACATCGGGTGCCACATAAATTTCAGGTGGGCGACAAAGTTTGGTTGCATTTACAGAAATAATGCCTTACAGGAGCCCATCAAAAGCTCAGACCATCATATTATGGACACACATGTCAATAACACTCGCTAACAGAAGATCCAACTATATTGGGTTGTCAAAGCTGACCAATACCTGCACCAAGGCAAGTGGCTCACCATGAACCAGGTTCAACAAAAATTTCCTCACCTTATGGAGGTTTTGCAAGCAATGGGGACCATTGCTTCCTGAGGGGGAGGGGCAGGGGGGGAGATGATCCAGGTGGATATTGGTGGCTACCCACCTATTCCACCTAGACCTCCAATCAGTTTCAATTGTTTCCTTGTTTATTTCAACATTTACTATTTTTAGCAGTTTTTCGAGTCCTAAAATTTTGGAGCAGTTTTGACCCCCTAAACTGCGTTTTTTTGAGGTCATGGAGGCTCTGCATGCAATGGAGACCATCGATTCCTAATGGGGGGGGGGGGAATGATCCAGGTGGATATTGGTGTCCACCCACCTATTCCACCTAGACCTCCAGTCGGTTTCAATTGTTTCCTTGTTTATTTCAGCATTTACTATTTTTAGCAGTTTTTCAGGTCCTAAAATTTCGGAGCAGTTTTGTCTCCCTAAATTGCGTTTTTTGGAGGTCCGTTGTAGGCACATAGACATAGGTAAGGGAATATGGCAAAACCTATAGTACTTGGATAGACCTTTCCAAGAAGGTATCGTACGCGCCAAACAAAGATAATATGACCAAGTTACGTCCCCGATTAGTTGGCTACCCAACTAACCCCAATAAGGCCCATAAACTCTTGGCGTTTCATCTCCTAGGGTTAACGTTTTGGTTGTTTTGGGTTTTCTCATGTTTTTCAGTAATAAATAGGCCCTTGAGCCTCATTGTAACACAGTTCAGAGGCATGTAGCCGCCACATTTCTTCTCAGAGATAAGCTACCATCGCCTGAGCTAGTTTTATTTCCATTCTATTTGTAAGCATACTTCATTGTTTGATATTAATGAAATGAAGTGTTATTTATGTTTCATATTTGTATTTATGGTTATATCTGTAATTTGTTGCATTCTTGTTTAAATTCGGATCATCCAAGTTGTCTGCTGATGTGGAATTTCAAATTTCCTCAATTTCATTAAGGCAAAAATCAAAATTGAGACTTTTTTGCTGCATTTTCAACAGACAGACCCTGACTTTGATGTAGAATCCTTAGGGATTTACATTGTGCACTCATTTTGCAATTTTGATCATGTGCAATGCACAAGATGCATTGTGTTGTTTACAAAAATATCTATCAAATGATGTCCTAAAAAGTATAAAAAAAAATTGTAGATTGACAAGGATTCCTTATTAATACAACAATGAGAAAAAATAACATTCAAAGTAAACATACAAGAATGGTACTATGTAACTAGGAGCATTGTCAATTTTTTCTATGAAATACTAGTTCAAATCAAACATACAATATAGTGTCGTTTGAAACAGGCCCACTGCACACTCGTTATGCACCTTTGCCAATAGATAAACATAGAAACATAAACAAAGTACATTGTCAAATGGTGACAATAGAAACAACCTCCTTGCATACACAACATGGACCTACGTTGACAAATGCACATAGGCATCAAGACAAATTGCACTATGGTATGATGAAAAGATAAAAAAATAGGAGCAATGTCCATATATTAAAACAACTATTGTGTTTAGAAACAAAAACCATAAAAATTCATGCAAACAAAAGTTGCAAAGTCAACATCGATACTTATCGAAGAAAATTCTTTAACAATTTACCTAGACAAGATAGAAGACACACCTAAGAAGAAATGTCAAATATGTAAACATTTGTATTTTTAAAAGAAATATGGGGAGCATTGGACAAGACTTGGAACTAATATATGTAAATTTATCTGAGAACGATAAAAATCTTCCCAAGAAAGTAATATGCAAAGCTTGCAAAAGAGAACTTCAAAATGGAAAATTGTTATAATTTTCTTCACTTGAGAACATTAGGTGAAACAAACCATTGTCAGTTGTAGCCATGCTCTCAGAACTTGAAGAACGACTCATAGCATTAAGAATTGCATTTGCACATATAAGACCAATGGGGGCATAAACAATCACAAATGGGTTTAACAAGATTGATTATCAATGTTCTTGTCCAAACAAACATTGTTCAAATGGCATTGTCACAATCTATGGATGACACAACAATAGTTGTCATTGCATTGAAAAGATGACTGGAATATAAAAATGCATTTTAAACAGGAAAATTTTGTGTGCACAACATCATGAAAACGTTGAAATAACTATTTTCTCGGCACATCTATAGAGCTTAAAACATATGCATAAATATAAATTGGGATAGAATCCTACAATCAACTTCTTTGAATGCTCCAATTGAAAATGTCAACATTAAACACAAAAATAAAACAAGTAGTGATTCAGAAAATGAAACACCAACTAAAACATTGGTGCACAATACATAGGGTCCCAATGAATCCATGGTTTGCAAGACAAACTGACTAAACTTTCTCCAGCTAAAGGGAAACACCCCCTTGGAGTTTTCAGAGACAAACATGCAGAGGAAATGAATTTCCCAACCCTTTTTATGGAGACCCACGAGATAGTGACATTGTAGAAAGATTTCAATACCAAAAACTAACGCAATGTGAATTTCCTTTCATGCATTTAATAAGAATAAAAAAGGGAAATTAAAAGAAAGCAAGTTACTAGAAAAGGATGTTAAATACAAACGAAACTTGTAGAACCTTCTTAAAAGTGACTTTGTTTACATGGATTTCAAGCACATAAGAATTTCTCCTAATTTCCTACAACAAATGAAGAAAAATATATTTTCCATAATACATCAACAAGGCCCACCGACTTTCTTTGTCACATTTACAAGCTCTAAACATCAATGGACTCCATTGATCAACACATTGACCAAATTACATGACAAAAGGAAAAAAAGAAAACATATTGAAACAATAGAAGATTGAAACATTGACTATCTCATAAGAAAGAATCCATTAACTTGTACTCGTTATTATAGGCATAGAATTGATGCTTTAAAGAAAATGATATCTCAAGAAAAACCATTCATTGGAGAGACAATGGATTACTACTTTATAATTGAATTCCAAAATAGAGGAAGTGAACATGAACATGGGTTGTTATGGGTAGAAAATGCACTAATATATGGAGTCAATAGTAATTCTGACATTGAAAACTTCATCGATAATTATTTAACTTGTAACACAAACCACCTTGATCCAGAGTTTGCAAAAATACATGAACACCACCATACAAAAAGTTGTCGAAAGATAAAAGGCTCACATTGTGGCTACAATTTCCCAATGCCACCCATGAGAAGCACAAAAGTTCTTGAACCAATTGGCTCGGTAGATGACACATTAAACAAAAAAGCACATTTGTTTTATAAAATCTTGGAAAATAAACAATATGACAACAACAGTTCCTTTGACCAATTTTTGGATGAATTACAATTAATTGAATCTGATTACAATGTAGCAATTCAAGTACATTGAAGCAACCACTGATTTTATTAGAACGAAAACCCTCTCACATTTGGAACAATAGCTTTGCAAAGAAAATGTTGCAACTATGGAATGCAAATGTTGATGCCCAATTTGTTCTTAGTGCATACATAGTTGCGTCATATTGCACATATTACATGATAAAAGTTGATAGATCAATGAGAAATGCATTTAAAAGGATACAAAGAGAACATGAAAAGAGAAAAATTAATGCTATCGAAATGATTCGTTCACTAGGAAATGCTTTGCATAATCTCCAAAATATTTCATCTCATCAAACAATCCGTATAACATTTTCTCTTCCATTTAATCATAGTTCATGAGAATGCATATTTATAAACACAACACTAATGGATGAACACACATTTATCCTCAAACCATCGTTTCTGCTAAAATAAGAAGATGACAAATACAAAAATATGATGTGTAATTCTATTATTGATTATTACAATGGTTGACCTCATGCTATTACTTATCCTCAAATTATTTTTAAAATATTTTATTTTATTTAGCGTGGATTTCATTGGTTTTGGTATTATTTCTCTTATTGTGTAATGATTGTTAATTTGTACTCCTCCTCCTCATGCACGATGGAATGTTGTAAAACCCAACCTTACTGTGCAGTCGAAGGTTGAGCATTGTATTGAAGATGAGGCACACTTCCGATGCCTTTTCTGTCTCTCAAAAAAATGTCGAAGTATTCACTACAGGTGACATTGGCATCAGTCGATATGTCGCTCTATAATGACAATATGCACACTGTACTCACAACCAGGAGTTGGACACCATTTAAGCCTTGTGTTTTTTTTTAACATATAACCTCACAAGATATGACATGTTGTTTTCGTTGGAAACGAAATTTAAATTACCATATCACATTATTATCCTTGTTGCATTATTGTGTTCATTTATTGTGTGATACAAATTACATTTCATTGGATGTAGTATGTACATGGGACATGATTGACTTTTAAGTGGAATTTAATGGATTATCTTTGTTGTGATATGGTGTGATATGATTTAAAACAATTATGACTAGGAGTCGGGGATGAAACACTTTGTTGGTGGTATGAAACACCATGGATAACAAGCGGCATCCATGTAGATGGCATATTGAAAATTAACGGGGTGGTATTACTTTTATGAAAAGATTGGCACTGAAAACAGAGCCATGTCTCTTGACAACTACCTGCGTGGGGATTATTAGTGGTTTTTTTCCATTCCTTTCAATGAAAAAGAGAAAGTTTAGGAGCTTTAGAATTGGTAAGATTAGTCTTTATCTTGCAGATAAAAACCTACGTCATATTCGCTGAGTTTGGGGTTATCGTTCAGTGTATAGGAGCTTGAAAGTTGTGTACTAGAGGTGGTAGTTATGTTTAATTATTTTAATAAATATTATTTCAATTTATATATATGATCTTACATGTTCACCATCAAACTAATAACTTAGTTTTTAGCTTGCAGAAAAAAATAATCATGTTGCAGTCGTTGAGTTTGGGGTGGGTCTTGGCTGAATAGGAGCTTGAAAGTTGTGGACTGGAGCTAGTAGTTAGTCAAACACTTTCCTCTAGATTCGCTAGCTTTTTTAGCATACATAAGAACACGTATGTAAATTTGACTTGTTTTTCTTCCAATGGTTATCATATTCTTTTAACTAATTTTTGATATCTCATTTTGTAGTGCTTGCGTTCAAATTCCTGAATAGAACAATTTCCATAATAAAATTTACATCTGAGCTGGGTAGCATTGTCATTTTTCTCTGTAGGTGGTTGCTTGTGTGCCTTGTATGATTGTTGTAAGGCAACATTATCCAAGCTTTCAACAGGGAATTATAGAATTTATCGAAAACAAAATTCATTGAAGCTTGTGAATATATATAATCTGTTTTCCTTTGAATGATGAATTTCCATGAAAAAACATTGTGGTTAAATGAGTGTATGTTGGAGATTATATGGAAAATGGTTGTACATTAATTCCTACTATGATTTTTAAAACCTTGTGCGAAATGTGCATTTCACGTTCGTAAGTTAAGGTTTTGGCTTCCTGATTGTAGATATCTTTGCATTAAGGATGTTACATATTTGGAATATCATTTATCCTAGGAGCAAAGACTCCTATTCTCAAAAAAATTTGCATAGTTTTTTTCTTAATTTGTTTTCTCATTTTGCCAAGTTGAAAAGTTAAAAGAAAATGAAATTTTAGATTGTATCCTAGGTTGTCAAGTTCCTGATTTCCCTCAGACAAATATCTGCAAGTCTATACAAAATTCCAGTTCAAATGATGCTAGATCATTCCCGATGTTGAGAAGATTGGGAACATTGTCATTTTTTTCTAGGTATGTAGTGTGCTTGAAATTTAGGTTTTCAGATATCATGTAAACTTCCCATCATATTTTGCGATTTGGAAGATTTATGTTTTCCTTGTCTTATGCCATTCTAAGCAAATTAATAAATATTTATATAATTTCATATAAACATTAACTGATATGAATAGTTAGACTAAATTGATTTTAAAAATTTCAGTATTAATTTCATATAGCATAGACAACACTATTAAACTATATTCATGGTATGCACATTATGTTTGATTATTTAATAAGGGTAATTTTAAATTATATATATGATCTTACATGTTCCCCTTAAACTAATAACTCCCCGGTCTCCCTCATCTAAGCTATTCTCATGTTTGTTATTGTGATAACCTCAATATTTTCAATAGAATCTTGCCAAAGGAATCGATGGTGTTATTTATAGTGTTATAATTACAGATATTTGTTATAGGGGAGTTAGAACCACATCACTTGACTCACAATTATTGTGGACAACACTATTTCTCCTCTTGATACTTTGCTAGAGTATGGATTTTATGGTTTTCCAAGGTTGTGCTTTACTGTGCATACATATCCATATCAATACAGACAACAAAAAAATACATCCAACAATGATCAAGAGTAGAGCAAAGAGTTATACCATAAATGAACTTGAATTTCCTAATAATCTTCTTATATATGGGATGATTTTCCTAGCATTTGGAATTTACGACATTGTTTGTTGGCCTTCTAAGTGCGTTGGCATCATAATGATGGCCAATTAAACAAACGATGGAAATTACTCTATCCACACAATATCCTTAGGTTTAGTTTAGTAATTGGTCATTATTCTCCTTTATTGAAGTTTGTTGCTGCTTTCATTGTATTTCATAAGTTAATAATTTCACTGATAGAAACTCATGCACCAAGTTCATTGTCTTCTTTTGCAGAAGTGTTTTGCAAATACATGGAAGTAACAATGTCAAGTTGGTTCCACATTGCTTTATAATGTCCTGCTAGTATTTTTTCATTGCAAATACAATTTATTTTTTATGTTCCAAATTTCTCAATCTTGCAACAACAAGACGATCGCATTTAGCTACAAAATTTCAACAAAAACTTTGACCAAACAACTATACAAAGATGGTTGAAATAATTGATGTTGAGAATTACCAATTGAAAAAACAATGCAACAATGATGCCACTATTGATGATGTCTTGAACACCAATAATAATTTTAGGTTTCAAGCATTTTCAGATGCTCCAAGTGATTGTCTTTTCATTGCAATTGAAGTTTTTTTGCTTTTTTGTTATGCATCTATTGAATTGTGAAATGTAACAATAGACCACTTCTTGATGTGCCTCCAACAAGGTCACATAAAAAAATAGAATCATTTGATTACGGTCTAGCACTTGATGGCCTATATCAGCGTCATGGAATTCATGATGCCGAAACATATTTGCGTAGAATGCATCATTCTGATTCAAATGTCCTAGTGGAAATGAACAAGGACAATGGGTAGATACATTTTGCATATGTTGGTTGGAAAAATGGTTTAATTTACCAATAGGAATTTGGTCAATCACAAATAAAAAGCTATTTTATTTCCAATTTAAATGAAACTACAAACCCATTGCATATATTTTTCCATGATGTGAATCGTCTTAATGGACACTGTTGTTCCTTAAGAAACCATTTTCCTCATTGTGTAGAAATTGTGCTTAAGACATTAATTTTTATAATTATTGTCATTTGTTTGTCACTTAATTCTATGTTGTATTCTCAAATGAAGGACCCGAAAGACTTGGTTTTAAACTCTCAATACTTAGGTGACATGAAAATCTCATAATGCCATTTGATTGTTGAATATAAATGATGAATAAAGAAAGCTTGAATAAGTCATAGACAATATGCTGCTTTACACAGAATCTACTGTCTGTGACACTTAGAGAAGTTAAAGATAATATGTTGTCTTACACAGAAACTACTATCGGTAACTTAGAAGAATTGCATAGGTGGGAACTTCAAGTAGAGGAGCACTCTTTTAAGGGATTTTCACTTCATTTACATAAGAAAATAAAGACCTGCAGCTTCATTACCATGTACTTAAAGGAAGAAAATATTTAATGACACATAATAGAGAAGTCACAAAATCATACCCGACAATGTGTGGAAAACTTATTATTCTTTCATTAATCAACAGTTTTATCAAGAATACAATGGCCTAGTCTCCATGTTCTTCAAAAGTCGAACCCCTTCTTTGTAAATTTTTCCCTTTTTATACATTATGAGACAGTTGGTAATCACCAAGACTGTCAAACTACTTAACTATTCTCCTAACTGTCTAAAGTAAAATTTATTAGAAAATATTACATTTGAGGGTAAAAAAACCTCATTCATTTCAAGAAAACAAGATAATAAGAAGTAATAGAAATCAAAGAATGATGGGAGATTGTTGCTCGCTGTTAGAATCTATAGATTGAGCCTTAATGGAGTACTAGATGAAGTGGAGGGGTATGGTGAGTGATGTGGGCACTTAACAGATGAAAGCGATCGAAGATGTGGAATAAGCGACGTGGGGCGGAAAGCTTTGGGAGCTCACCGTAGGGGTAAAGAATGTACGGGAGATTCAACGAGGTTGAACCCTCGCAGTAATTTCAGGCCACACGTTGCGGTCAACCATGCTAACGTCATGGTCAACTGTGGGGGTTGAGATTTAATTAATCTTTGTTCTCATTGCTTCCCCACATCACACCTCAACGTACTTATGAAGCTATTGCTTGATCGCGCCTCTTGAACCTATATGACCTTTAGACAATGGGTCAGACCAATTGTGTTTTGATTTTTTTTTTTAATAATTACATACATAATATTTGATTTTGTATTTTTTATTTTTCATTTTAAATATTATCAAGTAACCTCAAGTGAGAATGAATGCTACAACATATGCTCCACTTGGGGATAGTGATTCTACCTCAGGAGCATTGAGAACCATAGATTAGTGCCTTATAATTAAGTGAAACTTCCTTGAACAATTTGACTAGCTTGGGCTCCTTCTAGGTTCCAATATTGTGATCTTGAATCTGTTTATCCTATGAAAGGAAACCAGCACTTGTTCCTTCTTTAGAATAGGCTCCATCAAAGAAGCACTTCCACACCCCTTCTGTTTGCAGCTTTGTATTTACACAGGCTGAATTAAGCTGCCTCTGGTTATCTTCAACCAATTTTGCATTGTCATGTAGCATGAAGCAAGAAAAGTCATATTTTCCTTGGATATATACAAGTGAATTACTTGATTCATTATTTGTGATTGTTCTAATAAATCTTGTTTCTTTGTACAACCTCGTTTCTTCCCCACAAAAAATTGGTATGACAGCATAATAAAAATCTAGTTTCAAAACACCACCCAATTTAGCCCCCCATGACCTAGATAGTAACATTCCAAACCTATCTGGGATATCTATTACCACTACATCCATTACCAAACTTTTGGCTAGAATCTGGGCTAGTGACACCACCATATCTTTAATGTCCCCCAGACACTTGACTTTATGTGAATCAAAAGAATACAGGTCTCTGTAAGGTTTAGTAACTTGCAGGTTTAGTTGTTTCATCACTGATAATGGCATAAGGTTATGTGAGGCTCCTGAATCAAACATAAAATTGTGCAGGAGTAAATCATGAACCAATAAAGAAATGTAGAAAGGAGGTGTTGAAGAATCTACCTCCTCCACATGTGAACCAAAAACCACTACCAGTTTATCTTCCTCCAAATTCACAATGTCATTTATATTCACATTCTGAGAAAGATTGATAAAGCCTGTAATTTCTCTTTGATAAGCTGGTGTTTTAACCAACTCTGTGAGGGGTACCTAAATTCTGGTATTTTTTAACTCTTTGTGAAAATAAACACATGGCTTTGTTTAGTATTCCTTTCATTCTCATCTTCACTTTTCTTCATGACTGAAATATCTTGTGGAATGGAAACAAGTTTCTCTAAAGGAATTTTTTTACTTTTGTCTCGAGGGGACTCACCTTGAAGCATTTGAGTCTTTCTACTTGTATTATGCTGCTGCTTTCCTTTATTCAATTGTTTTGTAGGTTGTGGTTCCTGTTCTTATGGAGTCGCCTTTTGTAAGGGAGCTATAATTTGTTTCTCACCTTCATCTTTTTGATTTCTAGATCTTTTCCTTGATCTCAAGACATATTTCTTATGTAGTTCTACCTACATAAAATCAGAAAACCGCTTCCAACATTCATCAATTTCATTATCATCATAGATGACATCTGTTTCACTATATTCTCCTCCCTCAACACCTGCTTGATCTTCATCTACTGCATACAATGTGAAAATATGGTCATCATGATCCTTTGAATGCTCTGGTACTCCATCAAGAGCTGCCTCTATATACAGTGGTGCTTGAATCTGATCTTTATCTTTTCTCTCCCTCTGTAAAATTTGCAGAGGTTGTCTTCTAATTTGAGGATTAAAATTTCTATTTTGTTTTACTTGTCTCTGAGAATTCTTATTCTCTAATTCCAATTTAATCAATTTATTAGATAAATTTCTAATTACATTATTCATATCCTTTAATGTTTGATCTTGAGGGGATTCTACTTTAGTCTTTCCCTTATCTTGAATAGGTTGTGCATCAGGTGTTTTACCTGAAACCACCATATTTTATTCTATCTCTAATGCATCTGATTGGATATGATCAAGGGTTGGGGATCTCCTCTCCCTCAATGTGAATCCAAAATTTAACTCAAAAGCCCCTGCAAAATTTATTTTTGCACCAGCAGGAGGGGGCTTAATCTCCATTGGAAGACTATTGTACAATTTATTGAAACTTCTGATGAATTCAACAACACCTTCATCAGATTTCTTCTTGATAACATTAAAATCTGTGAGTGAATACCTTTGGTATCTTTTTTCTCCCCGTCTCTAGGTGAACAGGCGCTCCATCTCTTCCCATGTTGTAATAGAGTTATTAGGAAGCCCTTTAAACCATTTTCTTGCTTCTCCATCCAAGGATTGGACAAAAAGTCTTAGAACAACATCTAGGTGTTCAACATTTATGTTTTCTGAAATTACAAAATAATGATATATGATTCTCTGTTTTTTGTTCATCCTCCCCTGTGAAACAAGGAAGATTATTCAAGTATTCTTGTGGCATTTGATTCAACTGTTGTGGCAATTGAATAGGTGCATACCTATTCATAAAAATGCAGGTGCTGCCATATTTGCTCCTGAATTTACTGAACCTTGATTACGAGCGAATGTGGAACCTGACTGAGGAGTAAATGTAGTGTGCAAAGGTGGTAATGTAGTTATACTATAGCAAATACTGAAAATAAATAGACTCTAAAGACTGTTCATGACAGTTGGGTTCTTGGAATGAATTGGATGTAGAAGGTGACTCTTGGTCAATAAAAGATGAATGTGAAAGATGTGATGAATTGCTGCCTAGTGCAGACAGTGTAGGACTTGGTGTAAGTGGATTTTTAGGCCTTCCAAAACTCTTGGAAACTATCCTCTCAGGATCTGAAAGGGCTTGAACTTTTTTTTGTGAAGTATTTGACCTTGTATGGGATCTCTTTGGAGCCAGAGTTATTTCTTTTGTTCAAACAACCAAATATTTCCTCCTCACTGAACAACTAGAGGAAACTACTGAAAACCCAGGGAAAAGTGTTCTTGTCTTCTCTCCCCAGCACAGACGCCAATTAATGTTGTCCCTTAAGAAACCAATTTCCTGACTGTGTAGAAATTGTGCTTAAGACATTAATGTTTATAATTATTGTCACTTGTTTGTCACTTAATTCTATGTTGTATTCTCAAATGAAGGACCTAAAAGACTTGGTTTTAAACTCTCAATACTTAGGTGACATGAAAATCTCAAAATGGCATTTGATTGTTGAATATAAATGATGAATGAAGAAAGCTTGAAGAAGTCATAGACAATATGTTGTTTTACACAAAATCTACTATCTGTGACACTTGGAGAAGTTAAAGATATATGTTTTCTTACACAGAAACTACTATCTGTAACTTAGAAGAATTGCAGAGATTGGAACTTCAAGTATAGGAGCGCTCTTTTAAGGGATTTTAACTTCATTTACATAAGAAAATAAAGACTGACAACTTCATTACCATACTTAAAGGAAGAAAACATTTAATGACACATAACAGAGAAGTCACAAAATCATACCAACAATGTGTGGAAAACTTCTGATTCTTTCATTAATCAACAACTTTATCAAGGATACAGTGACCTAGTCTCTAGGTTCTCCAAAATTTCAAACCCTTCTCTATAAATTTTTCTCTTTTTATACATTATGAGATACTTGATAATCACCAAAAGTGTCAAACTACTTAACTATTCTCGTAATTGTCTAACGTAAAAGTTATTGCAAAATATTACATTTGAGGATAAAAACACCTCATTCATTTCAAGAAAACAAGATAATAATAAGTAATAGAAATCAGAGAATGATGGGAGATTGTTGCTCATTGTTAGAATCTATAGCTTGAGCCTTAATGGAGTTGTGGATGAAGGGGCGGGGTATGGTGAGTGATGTGGGCACTTAATAGATGAAAGTGGTGGAAGATGTGGAATAAGTGACGTGGGGTGTAAAGCTTTGGGAGCTCACTGCGTGGGTAAAGAATGTATGGGAGCTCCAACGATGTTTAACCGCCACAGTAATTACAGGCCACACATTACGGTCAACCATGCTAATATCACGGTCAACTGTGGGGGTTAAGCTTTAATTAATATTCGTGCTCATTTCTTCCCCGTAGCACACCTCAATGTACTTATGAAGCTATCGCTTGATCGCGCCTCTTGAACCTATCTGACCTTTAGACAATGGGTTGGGCCCATTGTATTTTGGTTTTTTTTAAATAATTACATACATAATATTTGATTTTGTATCTTTTATTTTTCGTTTTAAATATTATAAAGTAACCTCAAGTGACAATGAATGCTACAACATATGCTCCACCTGGGGATAGTGATTATACCTTAGGAGCACTAAGAACCACAGATTAGTGCTTTCACCTCGGGCATGGAGTCACATATTACTTAGCCAATTAAAATTCGATGGAATTTGTACAATGAGTTCACTCCAGTACTTAGCCAAGTAATGCTTGAGGTACTGCCAATTGACAGGCAATTGTAGAGTTTCACCATCAAGATTATTTGAATTGAACACTTGAGCATTGTCTGTTATGACTTTGACAGGGCATCCAAGTCTGCTGAATATGCTTTCCTCATATTCCTTGAGATACTCATAGGACCAAGCCAAAACCTCAGTGTATTTCCTGAAAAGCTTAATATATCTCTCCTTATAATTAAGTGAAACTTCCTTGAACAATTTGACCAGCTTGGGCTCCTTCTAGGTTCCAATATTGTGATCTTGAATCTGTTTATCCTATGAAAGGAAATCAGCACCTGTTCCTTATTTAGAATAGGCTCCATCAAAGAAGCACTTCCACACCCCTTTTGTTTGCAACTCTATATTTACTAAGGCGGAAGTAAGTTGCCTCTGGCTATCTTCAGCCAATTCTGCATTGTCATGCAGCATGAAGCAAGAAAAGTCATATTTTTCCTGGATATATACAGGTGAATTACTTGTTTCATTATTTGTGATTGTTCTAATAAATCTTGTTTCTTTGTACAACCTCCTTTCTTCCCCACCAAAAATTGGTATGACAGCATAAGAAAAATCTAGTTTCAAAACACCACCCAATTTAGCCCCCCATGACCTAGATAGTAACATTCCATAACTAGCAGGGATATCTACTACCACTACATCCATTACCAAACTTTTGGCTGGAGTTTGGGCTAGTGACACCACCATATCTTTAATGCCCCCCAAACATATGACTTTATGTGAATCAAAAGAACACATGTCTCTGTAAGGTTTAGTAACTTGTAGGTTTAGTTGTTTCATCACTGATAATGACATAAGGTTATGTGAGGCTCCTTAATCAAACATACAATTGTGTAGGAGTAAATCATGAACCATAAAGAAATGTAGAAAGGAGGTGTTGAATAATCTACCTCCTCTACATGTGAACCAAAAACCACTATTGGTTTATCTTCTTCCAAATTCACAATGTCATTTATATTCACATTCTAAGAAAGACTGACAAACTCTGTAATTTCTCTTTGATAAGCTGGTGTTTTAACCAACTCTGTGAGGGGTACCTGAATTCTGGTCTTTTCTAACTCTTTGTGAAACTAAACACATGGCTCTGTTTAGTATTCCTTTCATTCTCATCTTCACTTCTCTTCATGACTAAAATCTCTTGTGGAATGGAAACAAGTTTCTCTAAAGGAATTTTTTTACTTTTGTCTCGAGAGGACTCACCTTGAAGCATTTGAGTCTTTCTACTTGTATTATGCTGCTGCTTTCCTTTATTCAATTGTTTTGCAGGTTGTGGTTCTTGCTTTTATGAAGTCTCCTTTTGTAAGTGAGCTAGAACTTGTTACTCACCTTCATCTTCTTGACTTCTAGATCTTTTCCTTGATCTCAGGTCATATTTCTTATGTAGTTCTGCCTACATAAAATCAGAAAACCACTTCCAACATTCATCAATTTCATTATCATCATAGATGACATCTGTTTCACTATATTCTCCTCCCTCAACACCTAGTTCTTCTTCATCTACTGCATACAATGTGAAAATATGGTCATCATGATCCTTTGAATGTTTTGGTACTCCATCAGAATCTGCCTCTATATACAGTGGTGCTTGAATCTGATCTTGATCATTTTTCTCCCTCTGTAAAATTTGCAGAGGTTGTATTCTATATTGAGGATTAAAATTCCTATTTTGTTTTACTTGTCTTTGATAATTCTTACTCTCTAATTCCAATTTAATCAATTTATTAGACAAATTTCTAATTACATTATTCATATCCTCTAATGTTTGATCTTGAGAGGATTCTACTTTAGTCTTTCCCTTATCTTGGATAGGTTGTGCATCCGGTGTTTTACCTGTAGCCACCATATTTGCTTCTATCTCTAATGCATCTATTTGGATATGATCAAGGGTTGGGGATCTCCTCTCCCTCAATGTGAATCCAAAATTTGAATCAAAAGCCCCTGCAAAAGTTATTTTTACACTAGCAGGAGGGGGCTTAATCTCCATTGGAAGACTATTATACAATTTATTGAACCTTCTGATAAATTCAGCAACACCTTCATCAGATTTCTTCTTGATAGCATTAAAATCTGTGAGTGAATACCTATGGTCTCTTTTTTCTCCCCGTATCTTGGTGAATTGGCACTCCATCTCTTCCCATGTTGTAATAGAGTTATTAGGAAGCCCTTTAAACCATTTTCTTGCTTTTCCATCCAAGGATTGGACAAAAAGTCTTAGAACAACATCTAGGTGTTCAATATTTAGGTTTTCTGCGAAATTACAAAATACTGATATATGATTCTCTATTGTTTGTTCATCCTCCCCTATGAAGCAAGGAAGAATATTCAAGTATTCTTGTGGCATTTGATTCAACTGTTGTGGCAATTGAATAGGTGCATACCTATTCATAAAAAATGCAGGCGCTACCATATTTTTTCTTGAATTTACTGAACCTTGATTACCAGCAAATGTGGAACTTGACTGAGGAGTAAATAGAGTGTGCAAAGGTGGTAATGTAGTTATAGGTTCAGGATGAATAACTATAGCAGATACGGAAAAATAAACAGACTCTAAAGACTGTTCATGACAGTTGGGTTCTTGGAATGAATTGGATGTAGAAGGTGACTCTTGGTCAATAAAAGATGAATGTGAAAGATGTGATGAACTTCTGCCTGGTGCAAAGAGTGTAGGACTTGGTGTAAGTGGATTTTTAGGCCTTCCAACCCTCTTGGAAACTATCCTCTTAGGATCTGAAAGGGCTTGAACTTTTTGTTGTGAGGTAGGACCTTGTATGGGATCTCTTTGCAGCTAGAGTTATTGCTTTTGTTCGAAACAACCAAATATTTCTTCCTCATTGAACAACCAGAGGAAACTATTGAAAACCCAAGGAAAAGTGTTCTTGTCTTCTCTCCCCGGCACCGGCGCCAATTAATGTTGTTCCTTAAGAAACTTGGTTGTGTAGAAATTGTTCTTAAGACATTAATGTTTATAATTATTGTCACTTTTTTGTCACTTAATTCTATGTTGTATTCTCAAATGAAGGACCTGAAAGACTTGGTTTTAAACTCTCAATACTTAGGTGACATGAAAATCTCATAATTCCATTTGATTGCTGAATATAAATGATGAATGAAGAAAGCTTGAAGAAGTCATAGACAATATGTTTTTTTATACATAATCTACTATCTGTGACTCTTGGAGAAGTTAAAGATAATATGTTGTCTTACATAGAAACTACTATCTGTAACTTAGAAGAATTGCAGAGGTGGGAACTTCAAATATAGGAGCACTCTTTTAAGGGATTTTAACTTCATTTACATAAGAAAATAAAGACCTACAGCTTCATTATCATACTTAAAGGAAGAAAACATTTAAAGACACATAACGGAGAAGCCACAAAATCATACCCAATAATGTGTGGAAAGCTTCCGATTCGTTCATTAATCAAAAGTTTTATCAATAATACAATGGCCTAGTCTCCAGGTTGTCCAAACTTTGAACCCCTTCTCTGTAATTTTTTCTCTTTTTATACATTATGAGATAGTTGGTAATCACCAAAACTATCAAACTACTTAGCTATTCTCCTAACTGTCTAAAGTAAAATTTATTACAAAATATTACATTTGAGGGTAAAAACACCTCATTCATTTCAAGAAAACAAGATAATAAGAAGTAATAGAAATTAGAGAATGATGGGAGATTTCTGCTCGCTGTTAGAATCTATGACTTGAGCCTTAATGTAGTAGTGGATGAAGTGGCGAGGTGTGGTGAATGATGTGGGCACTTAACAGATGAAAGCGATGGAAGATGTGGAATAAGCGATGTGGGGCGGAAAGCTTTGGGAGCTCATTGCGGGGGTAAAGAATGTATGAGAGCTTCAACGAGGTTGAACCCCCGCAGTAATTTCAAGCCACACATTGCGGTCAACCATGCTAATGTCATGGTCAAGTGCAGGGGTTGAGCTTTAATTAATCTTCGTGCTCATTGCTTCCCCACCGCATAACTCAATGTACTTATCAAGCTATTGCTTGATCGTGCCTCTTGAATTTGTATGACCTTTAGACAATGCGTCAGGCCCATCGTCTTTTGATTTCTTTTTTAAATAATTACATACATAATATTTGATTTTGTATTTTTTATTTTTCTTTTTAAATATTATCAAGTAACCTCAAGTGAAAATGAATTCTACAACAGACACTATGAACCATTGTTGTACAAAAAAATAGGTTGATCCATTGTAACATGCACTAAATACTTATCTCCTTCTTGCAAAGATCTACAAAGCTATCGGCAAATGATGAATTATAAAATGAAAATCCATGAATTGCAGGGACAAATACTATATCCACTTGTGGAGATAACATGTTCTCTAGACTTTTTCATTTGATAGCACCTGACTTTGATGTAGAATCCTTAAGACTTCACGTTGCACAATCATTCTGCAATTCGATCGTGTGCAATGTACAAGATGCATAACATTGTTTACAAAAGCATCTATCAAATGATGTCATAAAAAGTAAAAAAAAAAAGTTGCAAATTGGCAAGGATAGCTTATTAGTATGGAAATGCCATATGAAAAAGGTAGGGTTGAAGGCAGGTCATTTTGTTTTCAATGTGCAACAATAATATTCAAAGTAAACATACAATAATGGTCCTCTGTAACTAGTAGCGTTGTTAATTATTTCCCATGCAATAGTAGTTCAAATCAAATGTACAATATAGTGTCATTTGAAATAGGCCCACTACACACCCATTATGCACCTTTGTCAATAAATAAACATAGCAACAAAAACAATGTACATTGTCAAATGGTGCCAATAGAAACAATCTCCTTGTGCACACAACATGGACTTATGTTGACAAATGTGCATGGGCATTAATAAAAATTGCACTATGGTATGATGCCAATGAATAAAGATAAAAATAACAGGATTAATGTCCATAGATTAAATCAACTATTTCATTTAGAAACAAAAAAACATAAAAAATCATGCAAACAAAAGCTACAAAGTCATCGTTGTTACTTATCCCATAAAAATTCTTTAATAGTTTACCTAGACAAGGTAGAAGACACACCTAAGAAAAATGTCCATTATGTAAATTATTGCAGTTTCAAAAGAATATGAGGGAGAATTGGACATGACTTGGAACAAATTTATGTAAATTTATCTGAAAACCATGAAAATCTGCCCAAGATAGTAATATGCAAAGTTTGCAAAAGAGCACTTCAAAATGGAAAATTGCCATAATTTTCTTCACATGAGAAAATTAGGTGAAACAAACCATTGTTATTTCTAGCCACACTCTTATAAATTGAAGAACATCTGATATCATTAAGAATTTCATTTGCACAAATAAGACAATGGGGGCACAAACAATCACAGATGGGTTTAACAAGATCGATTATCAATGTTCTTGTCCAAAAAAACGTTGTTCAAACTGCATTGCCATAATCTGTGGAAGACATAACAATAATTGTTGTTGCATTGAAAAGACTATTGGAATACCAAAATTCATTTCAAATAGGAAAAGTTCACATGCACAATGTCATGAAATCATTGAAAGAACTATGTTCTCGACACCTTTATAGAGCTGAAAACATATGCATAAATAGAAATTGAGATAGCATCCTACGATCAGTTGCTTTGAATGCTCCAATTGAAAATGTAGACATTAAACACAAAAATGAAACAAGTAGCGATTCAGAAAATGAAACACCAAATGGCACATTGGTGAACTGATACATAGGGTCCCAGTGCATCCATGGTTTGTAAGACAAGCTGATTGAACTTGCTCTAGCTGAAGGGAAATACCCCCTTGGAATTTTTAGGGACAAATATGAAGAGGAAATGAATTTCCCAACCCTTTTATTTGGATACGTATGTGATAGTGACAATGTAGAAATATTTCGCTACAAAAAAATAGCAAAATGGAAATTAATGCATTATAGTGGTGATTTTTCTTACCACACAACTAATTTGTTTTTTAGGACATTACGAATAATAATTGAAAATTCCCTTCCATGCATTTCAATAAGAATCAGAAAAGGGTAATTAAAAGAAAGAAAGTTACTAATAAAAGATGTTAAATACAAACCAAACTTGGAGAACCTTCTTAAAAGTGACATTGGTTACATGGATTTCAAGCACATAAGAATTTCCCTTGATTTCGTTCAACAAATGATGAAACAAATATTTTCCATGATATGTCAACAAGGTCCACCGGCTTTATTTGTCATGTTTACAAGCACTGAACATCAATGGAATCCATTGTTCAACACATTGACTAGACTACGTGACAAAAGGTAAAAAGAAAACATATTGAAACAATAGAAGACTGTAACATTAACTATCTCATAATATAGAATCCAATAACTTGTACTCATTATTATAGGCATAGGATTAATGCTTTAAAGAAAATGATATCCCAAGAAATACGTTCTTTGGAGAGATAATGGACTGCTACTTCGTAATTGATTTCGAAGAGAACATGAATATGGTTTGTTATGGGTAGAAAATGCACCAATATATGGAGTCAATAATAACTCTGACATTCAAAACTTTGTTGACAATTATTTAACTTGTAACAAAGACCACCTTGATCCAAAGCTTGCAAAAATACATAGACACCACCATACCAAAGTTGTAATAGGAGAAAAGGCTCACATTTTAGATACAATTTTCCAATGCCACCCATGAGAAGCACGAAAGTTCTTGAACCAATTGGCTTGGTAGATAACAAATTAAAAAAAATTGTTGTATAACATTTTGGAAAATAAACAATATGACAACAACAGTTCCTTTGACAAATTTTTGGATGAATTACATCTAACTGAATGTTAGGTTCGTATAATACTAGTGTAGCCCCCTTATTGTTATTCTTAGTGCAACCCCCTTATTGTTATTGTTGTGCCCATGTAGCCGCCCCCCTACATATTTTTATTGTTGTGTTCCATAAAAGCGTAATATTTTCATTGTTGTGCCCTTACATTATTATTGTTATGTCGGATCTGATTATATTGTGACCCCTTAGACTCCTATATATACCAAGGAGGTCTTATCATTTGAATCATGCAAGAATTGTTCATTTATGTGATGTAAAAGGAGTTTTCCTGCTTGAAGAGGCTTATTTTGAAATTGTTGATCTATTTTTTCTTCTATTTTGTGATCTAGTTACATAACATTTGGTATCAAAGCTTTGCATTCTATGGTTTCGCTACTTCAACAAGTCATCATGGAATTTTTGCTATAATTTGTTTTTTCTGTGAGGCTTTAGAAGTATAAATTTATACCACATGGATCTGACATCTTAGTGAACTTCATGTAGAAATTTGAGATCCTCATTTGCTATATTTTCTAAGATATGGTCCAAAGAAGTTAGGGTTTTTGCATGCTCTAGAATCATGTCTCAAATAGGTGACCCAGGGAAAATCATCATAAATTTCTATATGAGCATCAGATTTGAATTTCATTAGAAGTGATTGAAATTGCACGGACTTTATTTTATCATGTATCATTTTCAGGTCTGAAGGTTGAAATAGTGACATGTGGCATTACGTACAAGTTCGCTCTACTGAACCAATACATAATGAGGTCATCATGGGAGATTGGGCATAACTTTATATGGAAGAATCTAATATTGATTTGACTTGTAACATTGGAAAGAATACTCATAGGGATACCACAATATAAAATTTACTCATAGGGATACCACAATATAAAATTTTGGACCTTGGGAGAGCTGAAATTACCAAGATAAAACACTTTTAAGATCAAGCTCCATAAAGAAATAAAATATGTGTGTATATTTTAAATTTGCATAGCTATTGTTTGAAAAATAAATTTGATGTGATTCAAAGGGAATAGTGAGGCATATATATCATTATTTATTTCCAACATGCCTTGAAACAAGAAATGTATACACCCAGTAAGCAACCAGAAAGCTCTACTATGACACATGAAGAAGAGGAAGAAATACAACATGATATATCAAAGTTACAAGACCAAGTGCAAAAAAATTCATTCTCACAAAGAAAAACAAAAAATGAATCGAATGCTACGATGGATGGTTTATAAAATAAAATAAAAGGGGACATGGATGGTTTAAAGGAAGGTTTGACAAAGTTGTTGCAACAAAGGTTTCCTAGTGGTGACAAGGTACTCCATGAAAATCATAATGAGGACAAAAGGAATACAAATTATGATCTTAGAGACTCCAATAGTGGGTTGAGGACTAACCGCATTCCAAATATTGATATGAGGAAGTTTGATGGCAAGGATCCGGTAACATGGATACTACATATGGAGAAATTATTTGATCTACATGATGTGTCACACACATAAAAGGTACAGTCATCTTTATATTTAGAAAAAAAATTGTATGGTATCGATGGATTTGTTCTCGTAAATCAATTGTCATTTGAACGATTTTTACAGAAGAATTGGTAACACACTATGAGGATACAAAGAGCAATACCTTCTTTAACCAATTGATAAATCTCAAACAAAAGGGTTAAATGATGGAGCACATTAAGGACTACATTGAATATCAAGGTAAATGATATTCCAAAGAGCATAGGATTGATGTATCCATAGGGACTTTAAAGGATAATATCCAGCATAAGGTTTTCATTTGGGAACCTGATCCATTGGAGAAGGTATTCAAGGTGGAAAGAAAAGTTGAAAGAAAAATTATGGCAACAAGGAAATATACCACTCACAACCATAAATATGGAAGTGCTACTACTCCTAGCCTCCTACAACCTACAAGGTTGACACCACAAAAATTGGAGGAAAAAAGAGAAAAAGGGCTTTGTTATAGTTGTGACAACAAATACACTGAGGGTCATAAGTATATTGAGAAGAAATTGTTTCACATAGATTATGAAGAGGAGGAAGAAAAGGAACAAGAACCATTAAAATAAGAGGATATACACCAGGAACCAACCCCAAATAAAGAAAAAATGAATCTGATCATATCCTGTAATGCATTGGAAGGAATTACCACTCTCTCAAAATTTTAAGGTAAAAGGATATATCAAGAAAAAAATCAATAGTGTTGATGTATTCTGGTAGTACCCATAATTTTATTCATTGTAAGATAGCCAAGGAATCAAATTACTTTCTATATCTAGCACTAGAGTGTCAAGTGATGGTTGCAAATGGAGGAACTATAAAATTTCTAGGGAAGTGACATAATATCAATCTAAACATGGGGGAATATGTATTGAATAGTCCAATTCTTTCTATCCCAATGGGTGGTGTTGATGTTGTATTAGGAGTCCAATGGTTACAATATTTGGGGATGATAGCTTTTAATTTTCAAGAACTTTTCTTGAATTTTTCCTCGAAAGGAAAGAAAGTTAAATTAAGGGGCATATGTAACAACCTTGGGTTAAAAATCCATGTAATAAATTTAATAAAGGAAAAATAATAACCAAGGTCATGGGACATGTATTACAAGCTGAATGTTGGGAAAAAAACATAGTGATGGGTATCACTTGTGATTAATTAATGGCTATGGAAATTGACAAAGGAAATGACAAAGGCTTTGGAAAGGCACGAGACATTTATTGGCATTTTATTTATGAAAATAATGGAAAATATGATAAAAGGAAGACAAAAGGTCACAGGTTGCATGTGAGGAGGAAAACGAAGGAAAAATAATGGAAAATGAAGAAAATAGAGGCCCCAATATAAAAAAGCTTCTCAGGATGAGTTCACAGTTTTTGTCAATCTAGTATTTGGCACTCTCATTCTATTATCTCTCTCACATACTCTTGGACACTGAGTTTTTTTGGAGCACTCTTGGAGGAGTGTGGCTTACTTGGGATTTGGAGCAAGAAGGCGAAGGAAGAGAAAGAAAGCGCAAGAAGACATAAGGATTAGCAGCTACATCAGGTTTTTCTTGCAAGTACTGAGTTGCATGTACGATTTTCTTGCTAGTTTTGACATGCATGGCATATGCATGTGGTTATTTGGTTATGATCTATCAGTGACATGGAGAATTGCTTGGATTAACAATGGTTTTACCTAGCCTTTCCATTTCCTGGATAGCCATGGAGTTGTGGGTTTTACCTTTTGTTTTCTAGTTGGTGCTCATGGTCCTTATGGCTATGAGTTGAGTTATTAGCTTCTGGACCCTTAGTTGGACAAATGCTCTTGAAGCCTTGTAACAACTTGGGTTGAGTTACTAGCCCCAAAAGCTTTGGTTGGACAAATTCTCTAGAGCCCTTGGTGGGTTGAGTTACTAGTCTTGAAAGCCTTGGTTGGACAAATGCTCTGCAACCTGGTGACAATTGTGGGTTGAGCTACTAAACCTGGAAGCCAGGTTGGAATAAATTCTTTGAAGCCCTAGACAACTTGGATAGAGACCAATCTGGTGATGGTTAGTGATGTCCAACTGTAAGGTGGAATCATTAGTTGAGGGTTGAGGTGGCTTTGCCTTTGGAAGCCTTAGTTTGGTTTGCTTGGTTTATTCCACGAGATATGACATTCATGCTTAGAATATGTCACGAGGGTGATTGGCTGAAAGAAAGATTTGTTTCAGCCCAATCTATGGTCAGGTAGTACGTGGAAGTCCCTTACTTGGTTGTATTTTCATATGTTAACAAGATCTCTTTTCCTTTTGTGTATTATGTGTAAATTTACTTGTTATTATGTCTCTTTAATGATTGTTCTACTATTGCTCTTTTGTTGGTTATATGTTGGTTATAGGCATGGTTTATGATAGATTTGAGTTATGGCTCTCATCATATTTTGATTAGTAGATGAATACATAATGAATGAATGACCTAATAGATGATAATATAGCTATTTTGAGATGGCATTAGACCTTCTTGGCGAATCTTAGATAAGTATGAGGTCCATATGTTCATATGTGTTTTATGACATATACATTACATGTTCATGATGAGTTTGACGAAATATCTGTCATGGTTAGGATGATTCGGGTCAGGTCCTTATTCAATTTTTAGAATTAGAGGCATTTTATTCCTGTTATTTATCATTTCTAATAATTCCATCAAGTTCTGGGTAGAGGCCTAAGTCCTAGCCCTAAAAAAGTGGCTCAAAATTTAGGGTCATTCGCACAAAACTATCTGAAAAAACTGCAGTTGCATGGAGGCCTTGTTGTGGGAGTGAATGTAGTGTTACAGTTCTTGGTCATGGAATCTCCCCCAAGGCATGTTCTGGGGCTCAAAGCCCAAGTTTTGACCGAATTTTGTTGTAAAGCTCTGCGAATTGAGGGTGTGGGGCATGGAAGTATGATAGAGTCACAGGGTTGTCCACCTTAGTTTTGTAATGTAATGTTGGCCGACCCATGTTCCGCAGACCATGGGATTGTATAAATAGAGTGAGGCTCTAAGTGTAAAAGATAACTAATGAATAGTAGAGAATAATAACAAGTCTAAGTGATCAAGTCGCAAGTGTAAAGTGTGTCTTTGGGTCGTAGAGTAGGAGAAGGCTCTGCAGCTGAGTGTGCAGAGGCCTAGTAGTCCGCAGTTGAGTGCACAGACCCCTGCAGCTGAGTGTGCAGGGCGGAGTCGAGTCTCTGACCAAGGAAGGAATTAGTAAAGAGAAGTTTTATCATAATTTTGTGTATCTGTTCTTGGGTTAATGCATGATTGATTTGATTTGCAAATATATTGTTTATTTACTGTGTGCACTTGTATGAATGGTTTATATTGTTAAGTATACTCAAAGCACTCAAGTAGGCAAATTTAAGTAACTAATGTTGGAATACCATTGAGGTCTTGGGTAATAACGCAATGTGCGATGTTCAGCCCCTAGGTAGGGTTACGCGAAGGCAGTATATCAAGCTGTGAGGTAAGGGAAAATGCGCGTAGCAACTTGCGTGCAGGATCAAACCGTGGACCACTTGAACTCATCAGACATCTCCAAGTTGTGGAAACCTAGTTATAGCACCCTCCCATACTACTTTGGGTGAGACCTCAATCCACGATCTGTAGACTGTTGCTGAAAGGGCCAGTAGTATCGAGATTTGTTTGGCTAATTAACTTTGAATGAGGTTCAGGCCCCAACAAGCCAACAAATGGTTCCATTGCCAGGACCATGACCTACATAGAGATGTCTGATGTCGTATCACTGGAATCTAACAAAGAAAGGAATTGAAGAGTGGTTGGATAGGAAGATTCACAAGTTCACGGCGCAGAAAAATAGGAATCTCTGAGTTGTACAAGTGGATCACAAAGCTAGCAGACAGTCAGGGAAGGTGTAGGCTCGAAAAACCTATTGTGTGGACTCTAGAGTTGGTGGGCATACTAGAAGCAAAGGAAGATAAGATTGTGTGCACTGTGGACCATTTGCTCGATCGAATTATAGGAGGGTTTATCACTGAGTTCGCGGTAGATACTTCAGTCAGCTATAGCGAGGCGGAATAACATTTCCTCAAAGGACCACGAGGTAAGTACGTTAAATCCTTGAACACTTGGATTAAAATGCTACTATGTGAAAATCAGATTATGTGAATAAATTGATGTCTGGGACTATGTGAATTGGGAGGATCTACAGAAATGAAGGTAGCGTAGAACTAGAAACTAGCCCTTTGATTTCATCTCTGTAGGAAAGTGAGGAAGAGATCATGAAAGTTTCACCAAGAAGTGTGATCAATTTGATAAATCAGAATATTCCGCACATACCACCCCCATCTACACCACCACCAGTTCCACCATCTTCATCCCTGTCTTCACCCACACCACCTCCGCCACCACCACAGTTCAATATGGCGAACACGATAAAGTTGCCGGTGTTCAAAGGAGTTGGGAACGAAGATCCAGACCAGTTTTGGTTCGTGGTAAAGGCTATATGGGAAGCGCAGGGAGTCATAGATGACAATATAAAGAAAGCAATGCTGGCCAGTGCTTTACAGGATCGCACACTGACGTGGTACATTAAGCATTACAATGACAACCCAAACGTAGGGACCGTTGATATCCAAGTTGCGCTAAATAGGGCATTTCGCAGGCCAAAATCAAAGACATTCGATTATTGGATTTAAGGAAATCACGATGCTTCCAGGTGAGACCCCATGGGAGCTGGATTAGAGATTGAAGGGTATGATTCGTGAAGCCAACATGAACTTGGCGGATGGGAAACATCATGCATGGTTTGTAGCATCGTTAACACTGCATCTAAGGAACGCACTGTCACAGCAGAAGCTATCCACTCAGGCTGAGGCCTTGGAAATCGTAATGAGACTGCATGAGACCCCGATACAAGATATTAACCAAGGAATCCAATAGATCCATGCGTAGTTGAAAAAATTGTGTCTTGAGATGCAAAATTTGAAACAAGATAGGACAACTCACAAGGAGGGATGGTGCGTAAAGTGCAAAGGCCAGGGACATGACAAGGACCATTGTCCAGTCTTCATGAACTACCTAGCGAGAGGAGGGCCAATGCCATTGAGACCAGAGGCACAAGCAGGACCGAGCGCGACGCCTGCATTATGGTGCACGATTTGTCAGATAGGAGGGAAGCATGCTATAGATAACTGCCATTGATTACAAAAGTATACACAAACTTCCCAGTAGTTGTTCTATAATTTCTGTAGGTCAATAGGCCACGATGAGCACAACTGTAGAAGTTACGAACTAATGATGGATTGGACTCCTACCTACAGAGTTCAGACCGAAACACAGGATCTCGATCAAAATGCAGGGATGGCACGCACTGGATTTCAGGGGCGCGGACGAGGTCCAGGTGGAATGGGACCAAGAAGAGGTCGCAGATCACTGATATGTTACAATTGCAGAGGGCCAGGGCATTATGCTTGGAATTGTATAAATCCGACGAGACCATCATGCCTATGTTGTACCCAGTTTGATCATGAAACAAAGGACTGTCCCATGCTGATAGCAAGGTTACGCGATAAAGGAACACTCCAACCTCCCTTGACTTATAACCTGCAAATGATGAGGTCTGAGCCGCACAAAAAAGACCCGATTGTAAATATCATGCTTATCACGACATGAGATGACAAAGGCAAGCAACTCGAAGAGAGTGCCTGGGTTCGCAAGGCTCCAACAAAAGAACTAGAATTTGATTTGGAGCGTGCTAAGGAGACATTCATGGAAGCTAAGAAGAGCTTCGCAAAGGCCTCCACTTCAGGTGGTAAAGACAAACTGGAACCGGAAATGGACCCATCAATGCTCACTACCTTTTTGGAGACATGCATGAAGCTGTTGCATGACAGAAAGGCTATGAAGGGGCTGCAAGAACTCATAAATAGATGTGCTGGGACTACACTAGGAGAACCGCGTGTAGTCCGGAAGCTCGGGAAGCACACAACGCAAACAGGAAGAGAGATGAGATTGACCACGCAGATCGGGGAATATGAAATGGATCAAGTGATTTTGGATCTAGGATCAGACGCGAACGTCCTGCCAAAGCAGACATGGGAGCAAATGGGCAGGACCATGTTGCAATGGTCTCCTATTCAATTGCGAATGGCGAACCAACAAAAGATCCCACCTATGGGAAGATTGTAGGGAATAACGATGGATATCGATGGTGCAAGTGCGCTTGCAAATTTCGAAGTGATAGATATGTTTGATGATAACAATCCTTATCCCACGCTACTAGGAATAGATTGGGCCAATGAAATGAATGGAGTGATAAATCTAAAGAAGCACAAGATGGTTTTTGAGAAACATTCACTGCACATAGTGGTACCTTTAGACCCTGTGGAAGGATCACGTTACACAGAGCTGGTGTGCGACTACAATAGCGATGATGATCTAGACTATATTTACAAGATAACCGAGTGAGAGAAATATTGGGTGAATCCAACATCAGATGGCAGACTCTTGTGCGAGTGCAAATGCTCCTGCACCTCAGATTCGAATGAGGAAATAGAACGATGGTAGAACTGATTACACGAGGTAACCACGCTCAACTGCAACATGATGATAAGGTCACTGTGCTGCATGATAACAGAGGTAAGAGATCTGCCTATGTATGATGGGTTGACAGAGGTGGATGATTTCCTGAACAAATTTGAAAAAGAAGTGTCGGAACTGCAGCGGTTCGATGCTCTGTGATGGGTGCTATGTGCTACGCCTGGAAGGTGGTGGGGTACACACCAACAAAATTTTGAGGACTGGCAGGAATGCAGAAGGATGATGCTCATGCGGTTTGGAAAGCCTCAGATGCGGATGAAAGTTGGGTATGATAGACGAAACAGCCCGTGCGCCCACCTCTCCAGATGGGTACAGGCGTATGGTGCGCAGCTTGCACGAATGCACACCGTCCTTGTGATAGGAAACACAACCAACAAGCAAGAGAGGGCAAGATGATGGTGTGAACGACGACTAGGAAGTATGATAATACCAAGCGTGTTGAAGATTATTCGCGTGGAGGCCTTTGACAAAGTATGCGAAGCATTGAACATGGTCCACCTTGTGAAGAGGACTGATTGGGACCTACACATACCAGTGGTTCTATGGGCTTATAGGACCATGCGCAAAACCCTAACCATGTGGGAAATACCAAATTTGAAGTACGAAACGGAAGCTATAATCTATATGGAGCATGCAAAGCCTAGTTCGCACATAGCAGCACCCATAGATACGATGGTTTGTGAAGCCCAGAAAGAAGAAATCACACAACCTCAAGAAATGGAATGCATGGGACTTAAGGAAGAAATCAAATAGGGAAACCTTAGACTCCAAGAACTTGAAGAAGACAGGGTATAGTTAAGAAATAAAAGCACGCTGGTGGATGCAGAAGTCAAGAAGCTAGAGGATGAAATAAAGAAAGATTTTCTCGGCAAAAAGACCAAAGTGGTAAGGTAGGAGGTGTGCGATCACGATGACAGGGTTAAGGCCTATTGCTGCAAATTGATCAGTCTGATCCCTTGTCTTGGACCGCATATTGCTAAGCATAGTGACCAGGTTAGTGCGTTGCAAATGGTGAAGTGTGTGATGTCGATCGTAACACTACAAGGTGGGGATTCTCCATGAACCATGCTGGAGGACAGGATGGAACTCTACACGAGTGGTGCGACCACCTGACTAGCCAAGGGAAAGATAGTCTTACTACCCCAGGAAGTTGGAAGGGAGCGCAACACTATAAACTATCCTACTCGGGAGCTATGCAATATTAGAGATGTGCGCAGAAGCAGAGAGTCACAAAGTTTGCGACTGCACGTGGGGTGCTGCGCTACTGCGCAAGTTGGCTAGGAAGTAACCATTGAAGTCACTATTCATGATGGGATGCTCGACTTGAGGCCAAATGTAGTGGGTGGTGGGCATTTAAGACATGATTTATGGGTAAGATTTGGGAAAATCTGCCGCCAAGAAAGCATTTATGAACCGGAATTGGGGGGAACGGTCGAATTCGAATTCAAAAAGTGTTATAAAACACAAAGGGCTTCCTAGAAAACAACACTTAGTCATTTGCGAATTGAGCAATTGAGTAGAGCCCTCATTATTGTGATCCAAACATTGATTAATCCCCTTCATTCGCGAGTGATAGATTGTTGCACAGCTATAATGACTGCAACTAAGGATGATCTGGGGATAGAAGAGGTGACCACCGATGAGGCCACGCAGGAACTAACCATGGAGGATGTTCTAGAATGTGTCAGAATTGTGGCAAGGATCCAGAAATCACCGCGTACACCAAGACCCAAGAAGGATAAATAAGCAATAGCTCCCATACGCCTGTCCTCGTGAAACCTGCTGCACAACAAACTGTCAATGGAAGAGAAAGGGAAATTCGTCACTATAGATACAGATGAAGAAGAAGAAGATTTGCATGCCCTTATCATCACAGAGGAAGAAGACGAAGGCATGGAGGTGGATACTCAACATACACCCTCTGTGACAAAACTGCCTGCCTATGTCCCCCCGTGAAAAGCGAAGGTCAGAGTGCCCAAGGACTTGGACGAGACCAAGAGTTCACTCTAGACCTTGCTCCTCCCAGATGGCATTATGTTTGAGGGCACGCACCTGGGCCGCATACCAATCATGAAATTTGAAGATTGGGACCTCGCTAACTGCGAGAAGTTTCTCAACTTAAGATCGGAAACCTCATGAAGTAGAACACCATGGGGGTGGTGACAAAGTTAGAGTTGCAAAAGTGGTTGCGCAGTGTGGAAAAGGCCGAGTTGTTGAACCTACTATGGGTGTTGCATTTCCACCGCACCCCAATAACCATTTTTGTCATCAAGTATCTGCTCTGCCTAGTGCATGGTGGGTATTTATGGCTGGAGGAGTCCATCCCCATCACGGCAGATCAGATTCATCGCATTTTCCATCTTCCATATAAAGGAAAGGACCCCGCGACCATAGCGAAAGGAAAGGGTAGTGATTTTGTGATCGCGGAGGCCATGAAGATGAAGTACAAACTAGAAAAGAAGAAGAGGGACTATGCCATCTCCAACATCAAGGACAAAGAAATACGCTTAGCAACCCAAATACTTGTAGGCAAAGTTATGCGCAAGTGTTGCACCGACGAGGTACCTGCACCAGTGGTCACACTGGCTGAGTAGTGCGTGGAGGGGGTCCAGTTTAACTGGTTCGAATTCCTCTGCACGAAATTCTTAGAGAATTGTCACGAAGCCCATGAGTAGGGTAAAACCTTCCACTATGCATGGTTGTTGCTGTCCATAGTGTTCGTAGCATGGGAATTGCTAGAGGACAGTCAATTCCCCATAATTGACAAAGAATTATCAGAGGCTGCGAAGTACGCTTTGCTCTGGGCCACGAAGGATGCTACAAGGATACACGACAATAAGATCTTCTGGGCGCTCATGGAGATGAACATTCGAATTTGGATCAACCGTAAATCGCTCTTGTCGCCCACAGTTTACAACAGTCTATAGGGTTTTACAAAATCAAGGCAGACATGCACAACGTATATATCAGGGCATGCAAGATTGACAAAGCAGTGGACAAAGCTATCCTTTGTAGCCACTAACGATGCCATTTTCACTATCTTGGAGGCATGGCCTCCGGAATGGCATGCCCTAAACATTACAGAACTCGAGAGGTCAACAGCGTAGAAGAAGAAAGACGATGCCAAGCTGTGCATCACACAGTTGGCCGAGAAAAGGCAGAAGGAAACAATAGCATCCAAGGTGTGGGAAGCGGCACAGAAGGCAACTGATTAGGAAAATGTCGCAGCAGCATAGGAAGCAACTGTGAAGACATCCGAGGGCCAAACAATGCCTTCGCAAGGGAAGACAACAGTTGAAGTGTCGACACTCAGAAGAGCAAGCAAGATTGAGGAAGAAGGTCAAGCTGTCGAAATTTCCCATTTACCCAATCACCCTAACTGAGGGTGATCTGCATGACATCGACGAGAGAGTGTGTGATGTCACAAACGAGGGTCTCCAAGATTTCATGCAGGAGAACCAGATTGTGTTGGGGGCCCTCAAAGCACAGTTGCTAGAATTACAGGCGTGCCCCCCTTAGGTTGGTACCCTCACAGTCAAATCCACAACAGTAGAGCATATGGTGTGCATGCGGATGACAAACACAATCGTGTTGTCGGAAGGGGCTTTAGTGACATCAGATGAGGCCGACAGGTTTTCGGTTAACACGATGAAAGGTATCAATGTTAATCTAGCTACCCTTCCACATGAGACATTGTATCTATAGTAGGATGGGATAATTGTAGAGCTACGTCATAGGGAGAAGTGCGTGCTCCAAGTCTTCAGTGAGCAGAAGATAAATATGGAACAACTCAGCTTGCAGCACGATGAATTGGTGTCACAAAATCAACAGCTGGTGTAGGTGATAGGAGACGCTTGCCAAAGCATCCTGGAGCTTGCCATCCCAATGGATCTACCAATGGAGGTACGGATCCATAGACTAGTAGCAGGAGTCTGTGAGGCCAGGGAAGAAATGACAAAGGTTCAGTTGGAGCTGAATCATCAGATCATCGAGCTACGGTTAAAGACACAATCATGCACTCCCCCAGAATTTAGAGAATAGCACGGTAGCACTATCACAGCAGGATTGGAGGAAATCAGAGGTGTTGTGTGAGACTGCACCAGCATGTTGGAAGAATCACTTGAGGTCCTCACCACTCTGAAGGAGGACCCCAACATCCAGCGCTTAGAGACAGAAGCGTGAGAACTCCAACAATAGTATGACAGTGTTCAAGGAATTGCGGAAACAGTGGTCCTCACCCAGTGGCTTGCGAGGATGCAGCAGGCTAAAGCACTAAAGGAGCAGGTGGACATGGCACGACATAAGGAGGCAGTCCTAAAAGCACGTGTCCAACCTTGGATCAACGAGGCCTTCACTATCACGGTATACATCGAAGGAAATCTCGCACATATAAAAGGGATGCACACATTCATGTAGAGAAGCAGTCTAAACATCGAGGTCTTTGACAGCGCATGCAGCAGATCAGCAAGCAACAACTCAGTGCACTGCTAACCTCCGTGCAGTTCGAGAATAGTTGGAGGGACTTCGTGCAAAGATCGTCTTGTCGACCGAGTGACTCGAAGGCAAGTCATGACGTTTGTGTTGGGGGCCTATTAGCCATGGAACCCCCCAAGGCATGTTCTGGGGCTCAAAGCCCAAGTTTTGACCGAATTTTGTTGTAAAGTTACGCGAATTGCAGTTGCGGGGTGTGAAAGATTGATAGAGTCACAGGGTTGTCTGCCCTAGTTTTGTAATGTAATGTCGGCCTACCCATAGTCCGCGGACCATGGGATTGTATAAATAGAGTGAGTATCTAAGTGTAAAATATAACTAATCAATATTAGAGAAGAATAACAAGTCTAAGTGATCGAGTCATAAGTTTAAAGTGTGTCTTTGGGTCATAGAGTAGGAGAAGGCTCTGCAGCTGAGTGCGCAAAGGCCTAGTAGTCCACAACTGAGTGCACAGACCCTTGCAGCTAAGTGCGTAGGGCGGAGTGGAGTCTGTAACCAAGGAAGGAATTAATAAAGAGAAGTTTTACATAATTCTGTGTATCTGTTCTTGGGTTATTGCATGGTTGATTTGATTTGCAAATATAATGTTTATTTAATGCACACACATATATGAATGGTTTATATTGCTAAGTATACTTAAAGCACTCAAGTAGCCAAAGTTAAGTAACTAACGTTGGAATACCATTGAGGTCTTGGATAATAATGTAGAGCGTGACATTCAGCCCCCCAGCAGGGCTGTGTGAAGGCAGTATATCAGGCTACGAGGTAAGGGAAAGTGCACGTAGCGACTTGCGTGCAGGGTCAAACTACGGACCACTTGAACTCATCAGACATCTCCAGGGTGTGGAAACCTGGTTCTAGCAGCCTCCCATACTACTTCAGGTGAGACCTCAGTCCACGCTCTGCAGACTATTACCGAAAGGGCCATTAGTACCGGGATTTGTTTGGCTAATTAAATCTGAACCTGGGTTAGGCCCCAACAAGCCAACAACAGTCACATGGAGGGCTTATTATGGGATCGACTAGGGGTTCAGTTCAGTTAAAAAGAAAATTAACTCAGGGGTTGCGCACCTGGAGTGGTTGGTGTGCCCTTGGGGGTCTTGTAGCTCTCGAGGAAGGCCAGTTTGGTTTTGGTTTGTCAATTCTACTTCATTAACTATACTTAGGGAGTTGAATCATATCATAGTAACTATTCATCACATATTTACCCTGGTGGGCCTCTTAGCTTGGGTAAGTGTGGGCGGAGGGGTGCTACAGAGTGGTATTAGAGCGGGTTTCATTCTCTTTAGGTGGTGTCCATTCTATTTGGGTGATATTTGAAACTACAGAGTGGTATCAGAGCATGGTTAAACCCTTGGACTAGATGGGTGGAATCTGTTTGTCATGCATACATGTCGGTTGCATATGTGTTCATTATGCTTGTGGTCTATGCGTTTGTTATGTATTCATGGCGGTAGTCATTGTTACAATTGTGTTGTCATGTAGAAGTTGATGATGTTGTTGTTGGGATGTGTTTGTCATGAATTCATGTTGGTTGTATATGCATTAGTTATGCATATCAGTGTCTATATTTTGGTGTGCATGCATTGTGTCTAGTTGGTGTTATAATTTGTGGTATCATGCATAGTAGCTAGGATGATGATTGAGACGATGTTTATATACTACTATGATTATGTTTATACATGTATTGTGCTAATCTAGTTGATCTTGCAAATGATATATCCTCCCCTGAACTATACTGAGGTATGTTGGTTATGTTTATATTTTGGTTTAGCTGATAAATATACTTGCAAGAAGAAGATCAAATATGACTAGAAAATGGTGGATTATAGTTCACGAGATTCTCCCTATAGATAAGATGAGCAACATGGTGATGAGTACTTCCCTCACATAGCTTAAACTTTTAGAAGTTTGAAGGAAAAAATAAGGAGTTTCAAATCAGATACTGACAAAATCATTTAGCCACAAGAGAGACTTGCCAATACATAAGAGAAACAAGCATACGTTAATTCAGTCATCCTTCAGAGTTTTTCAGACTTGCACAGGCAAGGAATACTTAGTGTCAATAATATATAGGAGGACAAAACTAATGGAGCATATGGAAGTAGGTCTCATGGTGGGAACAAGTCAAATAGAGATGATACCATTAGAGATGGCATATTCTTGGATACACCTTATAGATAAGGAAATGGACATGGGCTTTACTCTAGTTTTGGTTCAAAAAGGTACCATGGTCATCATCACTATCATCCTTACAGGAGGAGTGACATGGGATATTTGTCAGATGAGTTCAGGAAAACAAAGCCACCTACATTTGGTGGAGAGATGAAGAAGTCACAAGCTGCAGAAGCTTGGTTGCTTGGGATGAATAAGTTCTTTAGATTGCATGATTACTCAAAAAACATGAAGGCCAAAATAACTATGTCCAGTCTTAAAGTTAAAGTAAACATTTTGTAGGAAGATGTAAAGAATGTCAAAGGAATCCGGGAAGGAGGGTTGACTTGGAGTGATTTTGAGAGACTTTTCCAAAAGAAGTACCTATAAGAGAGATACTATGATGACAGGGAAAAATAATTCTATGAGTTGAAGATGGGATCTATGACCGATGCAGTGTACACTAGAAGATTCTTGGACTTATTGAGGTATGTGCCTTATATTAAGGAAGAGAACGCAAAGATTTAGAGATTCATCAGTGGGGTTTTGGTAGCATCCAAAGACAAGATTGTGTTTGATGAGCCTAGATCATTGGAGGAAGCCATAAAAAATCTAAAGCATTGTTATGAGGAATCGAAGCGCAGATATGAGACTAAGCAGGATTGGAAGGGTAATGAGAAGAATAAAGGAAAATGGGATAAGAAGAGAACAAGACCTTAGGACACGAGTAACAAAGATAATGCAACACCACCTAAGAAGTTCAATGCATATGATAGAGGGCATGGATTTCAACTTTAGGAGGAGAATAAGGGTGATGGCAGGAAGCCTTTACAGTGTTGAACTTGTGGAAAAGATCATCCATAAAGAGGTTGTTCGCAACATCAAGGTGGTAGACCTTAAATCTATAGTGGTTAGGAAGCGTAGACAGTTGGGGATGTTGGATAGATCATTCCTCGTATTTATGCATCATTGGATAACATGAAGTAAGATCACTAGGAATATATTATTGATATGGACAATAAACTTTGTGATCATGTTCTTTCTATTTTGATTGAACCTGGATCTAATTATAGCTATGTTAACCCTGAAGTGGTGGATAAACATGGTTTGAACAAAGAATTACATGCATAATCTTGGTTCATACAGTTAGCTATAGGTACTAATAAAATAGTTCATCGTTGGGTAAGAGCTTGTGTATTTGAGTTGAATGTTATGCCTACATCAACACATTTGAATGTGCTTCTCTTGAATCCTAATCTTTGGGATTAGGTAAACCCATGTAAATATTGTAAATAGAAAAATATAGATAATTAGAAGACAAAGAGACATTGGAAGATGAAACCCAATAGTCTCCCTCTCCACGTATATATCTATGTTCTATCTTAATGAAAATGCAACAAATTCCTTCAGAGTTACCCTCATGGCCTGACATGGTATTAGAGCTATAGGTCCCATTTAGTGTTTTCCACTATGTAACTCCTACTATATTCTTGGATATGTTCTCTAACCTCTATCCCCTCAAATTTAGTTTTATATTCTAAATTTCAAATCTATGTGTGCATTATCTCCTTCTTATACATTGAATTAAAATCCTAGTGTCATGTTTGGTTGAACGCTAGTCGAAATAATTTGATGCTTTATCACTTTTTGATACTTATCGGTCTTCAAGTTTGTGCAATGATTGATTGATTAAATTCTTGTGCGACGTGTGGATAGGACGAAATGACTATGTGTTATAGGCATATTTGGGCACTGCAACCCCAATCTTATATGTCGATAAACCAAGAGCTCTTTAACCCCTAAAAGTGTTGTTTCATACCCTAAAGGATCATGGTCAACTGATTACATCATTCCCTAAAAGTTCCACCTAAAAATCCACTTAGAACTCGCCAAAACAGGACCATACCGACTTCTCCACTGCCATGGTGTGATGCATACTGACTGCTACACTAGCCAAGTGTGATGCATATTGAAGAGGCCTTTTGTAGGATGTGATGAGCGAGAATGGACAAATGTCCAAGATAGTTTGCTAAGTGGATGCTCATGGAATCTTCTATAAAATTCCTCTATGACACTTGCCTCCTTGAATTTGGCTAGGGATGAGTAAGAGATCCAAGAAATCTCCAAGTGGAACCAAGAACTACAAGTGGAATGACACTAATCAAAAACCTAGAGATGACTCACACCCTTTGCAGACATATATAAATGGATCCCTCATCTGAGAGATCTAGGGGCTGGAATTTTGTAATTTGTAAGGAAGTGTTGATAGTTTGTCTTTGAGAAGAAGCATTATATTGTTGGGTGATCTTGCTTTTCATGAGGTGAAGAGGGCTTTGATGATGGGAGGATGATGCTGGATCAGACAATTGGGTTGTAATTCTCCCTTCTATTTTAATAAAGTTCTTTGAGTTTTCCTCCATACAATCGTGTACTTGTGAATCTTTTTATTTGTGAATGCCATTGTAGGTTCAATGTATTTCTGATTTTGCATTGTTTATGATATAATAGATCGAGATGCTTTGATGGTGTTTTGTTTCTTTGTTTCTATAGATATTCTCTATGCGAGACAAGTAGGAGAGGAGTTGCACGCTCTATCAAGGGGGAGAGAAATCAAGCAAGGAGTCAAGCGGATAATCCAGGTTGGTCCCTTTGCTTCTCTCTTATCTATCATAAATAAAGTGAATCACAAATTGCTTTGATTGTTTGTTTCTAGGATAGTTGCCAATCCTAGTGGGACTAGCAGATCAAAAAGACACTAGTTTTCCCGGAAACAAAATGGCGACTCCACTGGGGAGCGAATAGTTTATTTTTTTATTATTTTTGTTTGCTTTATAAACTAAAAACAGAGCCTGAAGTTAGCTAGATAGCCTTCAGTCAATCTCCAGTTTAGTTTATGATATAGACTTGCAAGCATTCTAAACGCCCTTGTGGTAGCTCAGTAACCTCCCAAGATCATTCCTTTTTACTTTTCTCTTTACTGTCCATCATAGCTCAGCTTAAATCGCTAAAATCAGCTGCAAATTTGAGCAAAATCCCACCTCAATTGCGATCCCTGGCCCATCGCACTGTCAATCACTGGAAACCAGTATGCATCACACTTCCCAAGTGTAGAAGGTGAGATGCATCCTCATTTCTGTGAAGCATAGGTGCGATGACTGAGTAATCCTATTTCTCTCCTTGAAATTTGGGTTTTTTGTCCTTGTTTTCAGCTCTGTTTAATTGTTTTTTGTTGCTTATGAACAATATCTCATTGTTGAAGCCTCCTTGCATTACATAGACCAGCCTCCATTAATTAGGATTAGTAAATGTTTTTATGTATTTGTCCATCATTTACGATCCTTTGTCTAAACGTTGCTTGAATCGATATGTCATTTTGGTACAAAAGTGTCGTAACTGTCGTTTTGTGTCAAAAAACGGAAGTGTCGTAAAGTCTTCCTTCTCTAGATAGTCGATTGAACTTTTTGTCCTGTATTTGATTTGAATTGTTAATATTTGAATTGTCGAAAGCTCTTTCTATTCAAAATCAAAAAGTGTCATTTAAGTCTTCCTTTCATTTTGAAAAAGAAATTGTCGAAATGTCACTTTGAAGAAAATATTTCAGATCTATACTTAGTTTTCCTTTTAGCATTCTTCAAATTAAGGGTAACAAAAAACAAATATATGTATTTGCATTTGCATTTAGACTGTGTGCAAAAAATGATTTAGGAAAAGTGCATTTAGTGTGTGCTATTTGCTCTCTGTTTGAAAGAATTGTAATCTTCTTTCCTTAGTAGCTAAGATTTTCATTGCTAAAATATAAACAATGATTGTTTATCATTTTAGATTGCATATTTAGGAATTTTACATCTACATCACGTGGTGAACCTTGAAAGGCAAACTTCTAAATAAGATCAACTCTAAAATAAATTTCAATGAACTTAACGATGCTTTGGAACCTAACGCAACACATCTAGAGGTCTAGGCTAGAGATGTGTTCCGGCGTCGTAAAAATCTAGTAACTATCGTTTTCATTGAAGGTTGGGTGATTCCTCCTCTTTGATACGACAAGTACTAACATGGACTTGTGCTCCCCATATCGTCAAGTATATATTGGGAGACCACAACAGGCTTATATCCTTTATCCATAGGAAGTTGTGTCTGCCGCCCTATTGATCACAATGCACTGAACACAACATTCGGGAAGATTGACTGCCGTACATAAGTCCTTGGTAATTTCTGTTTAATTATCACCAAGGTGTATATTGCATTTTTTCGATTGGTTTGGTAATCCCTCTGTCTAGATTTCCAGAGTAGTCACTTTCATTCCTTTTCGACTCCTTAAAAGAAAAGGTCCATATGAACACTTGTCACTTCAGGCTCATTAAAAATTGAAGGGGACTAGAGCCATATTTAGCTTTTTATCGACTCTTAAAAATTGAAAAAGCAAATTTGTGTCAAAGCGTCATTAAAATTTATTAAATTCGGAATAACATCCTTGTTCCTTCGTTGATCTTAGGTTGAGATAATGGAGTATACCAATCAAGGAATCCTTTTTGAGGGGAATCCTAGTCCTTTATCCTCTTGGGCAGATATTGGTGCTCTGTATATGGTGACATTTTCCCTTCTGGGAATCACAATTGGCCCGTCGATATGGCTATTCTCAACCTTTGTCGTTCTAAATATCGTAATTCCTCAGCAATCGAATCAACAACTAGTTAATACTAGAGTTGACCCTTCACCTTCTTCTTCGTTTGTTTCTCCCTCCCCTTCTTCCTCTTCGCTTGGTGAAAATAGTGATGTTAGTAACCAAGTGATTGAGAAGAAGAAGAAAGGGAAGGAGAAGAAGAAGAAGAAGTTAGTTAAGCAAGGGGGCAACCATGAATCATTTGGTGAAAATCCGCACACTAAATCTCCCAAATATCGTTGTATAATTTGTAGAGGAGACCATTTTCATCGAGATTGTCCAGCCATTCCTCGGATCTTGAGAGAATGCCCCCCCCCATTCGCACCAGCTGGTGTCATCAACCTCTAGTGATCCTGTTGACAACACACCATCAACTGGTAATAGTGAAGTTCATAGACAGAAAGGAAAGGCAAAAACTCCCTGTAGATTATGTGAAGAGTACCATATCCTTCCCAGTTGTCCTTTTTTTGATGAGGCAAAAAGAGTCTTGCGTAACCATCCTGCTTCACTGCAGCGACTTCCATCTAGATACAAGAAACTCACCTCAAATCCTTTACTAGTTGAAAATCTGACTAACATAACTCAACCATCAGTCGAAACACCTATTGTTGAAAGTGAATATTCTAAGTCTATATCGGACCAAAGTCAACAGGTTGAGATGGCAGTTGACCCAGTTTTACCTTCAGAAGATCCACCTTCAGATGATACCATTCCCAAAGAGAGTGAGAATGATACTGTTCAAATTCTTTTTGTCACTTCAGAGTCCTATGAACTTGGGGGAAATCCGCCTGTTCCTTCACAATAGGAAGAGAATCCCCTAGTTCTCGCTACTCAAGGGGTTCATTCAACCATTTATTCGGTACCCCCTCCAAGCAGTCTAATCGCTTCGTTCGATTGGAATCGACTAGCAAGATCCCGTCTTCCTTCTAATGTACCATTTTGGATCATATTACAAGTTTACAAAATGATTGTGTCTAACACTATCCTAGATGAAGGGACATCAGTGAGTATCCTTTCCTCAACTTCTTGGAAAGCACTTGGCTCACCATCGCTTATGCCTGTTACATAGAATTTGTCAGGCTTTAACAAAGGAACCAGTCGACCATTAGGGATCCTTCCTAAGTTACCCATAACTTTGAGAAGGAAAACCATTCACTTGAACGTGATGGTAGTCCAAGGACCATTAGATTACAATCTACTCCTTCGATGTGACTAAGTTTACAACATGGACACTATTGTTTCAACACTCTTTCGAGTGATGTTTTTCCCGAATGAAGGAAAAATTGTCCAGCTTATTGACCAGCTTTCATTTCCCAGTTCAAACACAGCTCCAAGTCAAACATCATCCCTAAATGGTCTCTTTGCATCAAGAGTGTCTCTTCAACCTTCATTCCATCCACCTGATTACGACAAGTAGTTCGGTGAATGTAGCGAAGCTTAGGGGGCATGCACCCTTGTCCATTTGGTGGATAAACCCAACTGAAAAGATAAGTTTCCCTGTAGGTTATTTGATTGGAAGTGTTATCCCACACCATTCACTTTTGTCCATTCTATGGACAAAGCGAAGGAAGTTTTTGTCTAACTATTGATGAAACCATCCTACCATATGAATTTCCCTGTAAGTTAAGTGATTGGTCTGACACACCACTCACCTTTGTCTAATTGGCGGACGAAGCCAAGGAAGTTTTTATCTAACCATTGACGAAACCATCCTACCATATGAATTTCCCTGTAAGTTAAGTGATTGTTCTGACACACCACTCACCTTTGTCTAATTGGTGGATAAAGCCAAGGAAGTGTTTTTGTCTAACTGCTCACAAAAACAATCTTGCTTAACCACAGTGATTCCCATATGGTCACTGGAGACTCTCCTTTTCTCGATGCCTGGCAGCATGCAAACCTTTTTTATGCAAGCATAAAAACAACCAATTCCATTTTTTAGCTTTTTAGTTTTTCAATTTCTCAGGTTAGGTGATTGGTCTGATCCACCATTCACCCTTGTCTGCACTGAAGACGAAGCAAAGAAAGAGTTTGAACCGTTCTGCGGACGAAACCGTCCTAGCTAACCTCAGTAGTTCCTTAGATTTCTAGTTTTTTTAGCTTTATAGTTTGGTTATTCCTAGTTTACATAAAAAGGAAAAATGAGCAATGTTTCCGCAAGGTTCAAGCTCGTTAAAAAATAAACCCTCCGATGAGAATTTTTTCCGCAAGTTTCAAGCTCGTTAAAAAATAAACCCACCGCTGAGCATATGTTCCCCCAGGGTTCAAGCTCATTAAAAAATGAACCCACCTTCGGTAAATAACCTTTGTGATTGCCATGCTATCAGCCTTTTGGGCCTTGGTTGTGTTTTTCCATCACCACCATCCTTTTGGCCGATCAAATGCTTCCACTTGATTATTTACCGTTTTGAGGAACAGCTACGATGAGTAGCCCTGTTAGCCAACCTCTTCACATCACCATGTTTTGAGAAGTTCCAAGCTTACCCGGAACCAGTTGCTACCCTAAAACGCCACTCGTTCCTAAAAAACGAGCCTCCTTTAAATTCTTTTTAAACTCGTTAAATATGAAAAGATCGTCGAGCTATTGGCTTTTCTAGCTCGTTAAAGTAATTGAAATGCCATCCCTCTTGTATATTTTAATCTTTTTCGGACCTAAGGGATTATCCCATGAAAAATTTCGAGCGCTTGTCTTTTCGGCTCGCTAAAGTTGTCGAAAACTCATCCCTTTTGTATTATTTTATCCTTTTTCAGACTTAAGGGATTATGCTACGAAAAATAACTTTTGGAGTTTTCTTTTCGTCCCTTTTCAAACTCTCTAAACATGAAAAGGACCGATTTATCATTATTGTTAAACTTGTTAAAACAATAGCGACAAACTTTTCCACCCAGACAAGAACGAGTTTCACTGTCACTGGGCTCACTAAAACATAGCGACAGGTTTGCCCAAAGGGCAAATTATAGAACTAGCATATATTATCCTCCTCAAGCTTGACAAAAATAAAGAGGTACTAATCAGCAATGACTAGGGAAAAAGGGAAGAAAACTTGAAGAACTTTATTGGTAGTAGGTTGCTCTTGAACATGACACTTTCACTCCATCACCATGATTGAGTCGGGTTAGGTTATTATTTTCATTAGTCATATCACCATTGGTCCTCCATACCATCCATATTTTGGGGTTAACGTTACCAATTCATCTCAGTGTCGCTGATATGTTCAAGAGAAGTCATTCAGAGAATTCACCATCCAGTTAATGCCTCATCCACTGCAATACCTTCACCCTCCATTTTTCATCACCGCCATTTCTGAACTTTGTATCATCTGATTGTTTTCACCTCCAGAAAAATCATTTGCTTCATTTCATGTCGTAGATGTGGGATACATTAAGACCCTCCTATGACGAGTCACTTCTTGTCAACATCAGCTCATTATCCAAGAAGTTGACTTACAAAGAACCCTTTCAGTACTTTGAAGCTTGCATGCCTCAATGGCAAGTTTCTCACTTCCGGCGACAGGTTTACATCAATGGCCTATGACCGAAAGATTTCATGTGGTGTTCGACATCAGATCATATATTCACACCACGTGAATTTTACTGTAGTACCTTGAGGGTCATTATCATTATCAGTGATTCCTCTCGCGCTTGTTAATAGTTTACAATATTGGCTGTTAATCAGACGATGTCTTTCCATGTTCGACTTCAGAACATCTTTTCACATGGATTAACTTGTACATCAAGCGAAGATTTAATGAGTTTGAAGACCCCAGATCTAGTTTCATCCATCCGGGCTGTGATATATTCAGGAATATAAAGGCATCAAATGTACACAGAAGTTGCACAAATGATCATCCAAGCTAAGGGATGATGACTCTACATATAAAGAATCACTAGTCTGCAACTGAAAACGATTATCTGTCCTATGTACATGAAAATGAATGTATAAAGCTGAGCATGGGAATGCCCGTCTCAGCTAGATCATGAAAATAATATGATGATTATGTATTGTATTGTATCTTATATAGGTCACCTTCCAATTTGAATGCCTTAGATCCTCATGATAAAGCATTTCACCCGACATCAAAAGATTTACGACTTCATGCTTTAGGGGGAAACTGTTATAGACATATTTGGGCACTGCAACCCGAATCTTATATGTCGATAAGCCAAGGGAATTTTAACCCCTAAAAGTGTTGTTTCATACCCTAAAGGATCATGGTCAACTGATTACATCATTCCCCAAAAGTTCCACCTGAAAATCCACTCAAAACTGGCCAAAACAAGACCATACTAACTGCTCCACTGTCAGGGTGCGATGCACACTGACTGCTACACTAGCTAGGTGTGATGCATACTGAAGAGGCCTCCTGTAGGGTGCGATGAGAGAGAATGGAAAATTTTCCAAGGCAGTTTGCTAAGTGGATGCTCATGGAATCTTCTAGAAACTTCCTCTATGACACTTGCTTCTCTGAATTCGCCCAAGGATGAGTAAGAGATCCAAGAAATCTCCAAGCAGAACCAAGAACTACAAGTGGAATGACACTAATCAAAAACCCAGAGATGACTCACACCCTTTATAGACATCTATAAATAGGTCCCTCATCCGAGAGATCTAGGTGTTGGAATTTTGTAATTTGTAAGGAAGTGTTGATAGTTTGTCTTTGAGAAGAAGCATTATATTGTTGGGTGATCTTGCGTTTCATGAGGTGAAGAGGGCTTTGATGCTGGGAGGACGATGTTGGATCAGACAGTTGGGTTGTAATTATCCCTTCTATTTTAATAAAGTTCTTTGAGTTTTCCTCCATACAATCGTGTACTTGTGAATCTTGTTATTTGTAAATTCCATTGTATGTTCAATGTATTTCTGATTCTGCATTATTTATGATATAATAGATTGAGATGCTTTGATGGTGTTTTGTTACTTTGTTTCTACAGATATTCTCTAAGCGAGACAAGTAGGAGAGGAGTTGCAAGCTCTATCAAGGGGGAGAGAAATCAAGCAAGAAATCAAGTGGAAGATCTAGGTTGGTCCCTTTGCTTCTCTCTTATCTATCATACATGAAGGAAATTGCAAATTACTTTGATTGTTTGTTTCTAGGATAGATGCCAATCCTAGTGGGACTAGCAAATCAAAAAGACACTAGTTTTCCCGGAAACACTATGCATTGGAATGGTTCATTGATTCATCACTGTGTGGGAGTTGAAATACGTTGCGTATGGTGTATTGAAATGTGTTGGTGTGTTTTCAATGTGTTGCTATGTTTGTTTCATTCTATTTGATATATTGAAGCAATGTTATATGTGTGGAATGGTCATTATTGCATTGCTGTTGTGTGTTTTGAATTGGTGTGTTGTTCAAAACCTGGTCTTAATGCAAACATAGTATAAGAGTTGCTAAATTGAATGTTTTACATTGAGAGTCATGTCATATGTATATTATATTTGGTGCATAATAGTTCTTTAGTTTCGAATACTTTGTATGATATTATAGTTGAATGCAGAGGTGTATTGTTTTTGAATAAGTTGGTTCTCAGAGCTAGCGCCATGGTGTTGAGAGGTGGGACATGTATACAATATATGTTGCTTGTGCATTAAACATTTTTTTTGAAGACTGTGCTAAACATTTTTTGAAGACTTTGAAAATGTTGTGTTCCTTTGTTTTGGGCCTATATAAATTGTATGATGAATAGTTATGAAAAGGTCGTATATGCATTAATTTAGGTTGGAGGTTGTGGTATATTATTATACATGGTTGGTATGCCATAAAAATTATATATATGATGGAGATATATTAATGAATTTTAGAAGACATAGCCACTCAATTCATAAATCTTTTGTTGCAATCACTAGAATTATTTTAAGGCCAAATTAGATTATATGATGCATTCACTCATCTCCATTGTGGGGGTAGTTCATTATGGCAAAGAGAACTATCATGAGTGGTCTAGGAAAATAAAACACACCTTCATTTTCAATTAACTTTGTAAAGGAATTTGTGAAGAAGGAGAAAATGCACTGGAAAAGCCCACTTCAGACAAGGAGATTTCCATTTGGGAAAACAAGAACAACAAGGCCTATACCTTGATTGCAACGTTAGTAAATGAAGAGGCGAGTCACCATATTTCTCACACTCTGAAATAGGTGCACCCTTAAAGAAGTTGAAGGAATTGTATGACTCACACTATGAACCTGAAGTTGTTCAATTGATGATCAAGTTGTTCAATATTGAGTTAAAAAATGATGACCCTCTTGCTTGAGCATCAAAATTAAGATCCATTATGAATAACATAAAATCCACTAGTGTTGAAATAGATATTCCTCTCATATCTTATGTTAAGACACTAAATCCCACCTATTCACATTATCTTGAGTCATTGCAAGTAAGTGGAAACCTTAAGGAGATTACCATTGACTCCCTTGACAAGAAGTTTGCTCAGAGAGAAAAGGATTTTGGGAAGAAGACAACTCCTCATTCTACTAAAGAAGTTGTGTGCCTTACACAAAAGGAGAAGAATCATGCACAATATTCTTCTAGAGGATGAGGTGGTTGAAGAGGAAGAGGAAGGAAGAATTTTAGCGGTGTGGGGTGGGGGGGTGGGGGGGGACATTTCCAAGAAAGTTCTAATCTTCATTGCATACGATGCAATGGATATGGAAATGATACTTTCCACTTGTATGATGCCTTGGGATAGAATTGAGCACGAAAGAAATGAAGGAAAAGGTAAAACACCTTATAAAGGGAAAGTTAAAGCACCTGAATACACTCATTATGTTGTGGCACCTTGCAACATTGGAGTAACTGAAGACTTATTCAATGCTTCACTTCCTTCATGGAAAGATTCTTGGTTTCTTGATTCAAGAGCAACTTTCCACATGAATTTCAAAAGATATTTCTTTGAAGAATTCACTGATACTGTTGATGGAGCAGTATACATTGCAGACAAGTCAAAAACTCAAACCATTAGGGCGTGGCACAATTAGGCTCAAACTACCTAGTCTTCCAAACTTTCTTCTACATGATGTTCTATACCTCTTGGAGTTGAGGAGAAACTTGTTGTCTTTTTTCGACATCCACCATCAAGGACCATCTATTCATATATTTGATGGCAAGGTCGAGGCTAGAAAACCATCAAATCACTCATTTGTCATGACTGGGATAGATGAAGAAAGACTTACGAAGTTGCAAGGAACCTTTGCTCATGCACATTCTTTTTAATACAGACCTCACGATGATGAAGGTACACTTCCATCAAGTCTTTTATGGCATGCGATATTGTGACACTTGAACTATGACAAACTCCATTTTTTGAAGAAAAATGATGGTATTTGTTTGCCTACAATTCTTAGGAAACTTAAGCAATGAGATGCTTATATCTTAGGAAAGCACAACAAACAATATTTTCATTATTATCATTCTAGAGCACATAGAAAACTTGCACTCATTCATTCTGATTTGTGTGGCCCAATGCTTGTTCCTTCTACAAATGGTAATAAATATATGATGACATTTATTGATGACTACACCAGAATGTGTTGGGTTTATTTATTGAAGAACAAATCTAAAGCTTTTGAAACATTCAAGAACTTTCATTAATGGATTGAAAATGATGCACAATCTCATATTAGATCTATTCATACTGATAATGTAAAACAATATACATCAAATGAATTTTAAAACCACCTTCGCCAACATGGGATCAAAATAACAATCTGCCTTATAATCCCCAACATAACAGAGTAGCTAAAAGAATGAACATGACAATCTTAAATATGGTACATTCCATGATGTTTTTCAAGAATGTTAAACCGGTGTTTTGGGCTAATGTAGTTCTATGTGTTGTGTATATAGAGAATAGGTGTCCATCTAATGTTATAAAAAATAACACTCCCTCTAAAATATGGTATGGCCACATTCATTTTGTGAGGCATATCAGGGTTTTTGGTTCCACCTGTTATACCTTGATACCCAAGGAATATAGAAACAAACTTGGTGCAAGGAGTCACAAATGTATCTTCTTGGGGTATTCAAACACCTCCAAATCATATTGTCTCTATGATGAAGTGAATAAGAAGTTTATAATATATAGAGGTGATCTTTCTTGAATCTTCCAAGAATGAAAACGTTGTTGAGTGTTAACTTGATCTCTTCAATAGATTTGGACATGCAAATTATTTTCAAGAGTTTGATAATGAGATTCCACATCTTGAAGGGGGAATTCCTATACTGGATCAATCTATGGAATCTTCTTCTGAAGCACTCTCTCCCCTGCATGAAGCTCCAGCCATTGATGATGCTTTGAGTGATGTGATTGACATAATTTGGAGACTAAATATTGATTCAACCCCATCTCAATCAACTGATAAGCCTGGGCCATCGCAGAAAGGTCCTCCAAAACTACTAATAAAGACACTTGAAAGAGTTCATCCTGATGAGTTTGGAAAGACAAGAATAAGAAGCTGAACTAGACATAATGGAGGTGATGTAGAGAACCTTGATTCACCAGGTGATATGAATGTTTCTTAGGATTGTGAATTGAATTTATCTACAGATTTCAAGCCAAATTCCTTCAAAGAAGTCGCTTCCCATGATGAATGGAGAGAAGAGATGCAAAAATAATATGATGCTTTGATAAAGAATGGTACATGGAAGTTGGTCGATCCTCCATCGGGAACCAAACCAATTAGCTGCAAGTGGGTCTTCAAGAACAAGTATAAAGCAGATGGCTCACTTGACAAGCACAAACCAAGCTTATGGAAAAAGTTTTTGCATGGAAGGAAGGGGTCGACTATGAGGAAACTTTTTCTCTTGCAACAAAATGGGCTACCATCTGGACACTTTTTGTCTTGGCAGCTCACAACAATTTGAAATTCCATCAAATGGATGTAAAAATTGCTTTCTTAAATGGAGACCTTAAAGAGAATGTTTTTATGACCCAACTATAAGAATTTGTTATGAAGGGTCAGGAAAATAAAGTATGCAATATTGTAAAATTCTTGTATGGCCTCAAGCAAGCACCACGATCCTGGTAAGAAGTTAACTAAGCATCTTCTGAAACTCAATTTCAAAAATTATGATCTTGATGATGCAACTTTGTTTGTCAAGGAAGTTGGAAAAACAATTGGATATCTTATGGTGTATGTAGATGATCTTCTAATGACAGGGAACAATGAGGGCTACATTGCAACCATAAAGAGAGAACTGAGGAAATGTTTTGAAATGACATATTTGGGCTATGTTCACTACTATCTTGGTATTAAAGTAACTCAAAATCCAAAGTTTATATTCCTATATCAGAAGAAGTACATTGGATATATGTTGAACAAGTTTGGCATGGTTGAGTGAAATCCTATGACTACCCCAACGGAACAAAACTTAAATGTCACATCCACTGAAGGAAAAGAATTTGAGGATGCAACAAAGTATAGAAATCTCATAGAGTGTCTCAACTACCTAACTACTACCAGACCAAACATTTCATTTGTTGTTGGAATCCTCTCTAGGTTTATGCAAAAGCCTTCTGAGGGTCATTGGTTTGCAGCAAAAAGAGTTCTAAAGTACTTGAAGGGAACTCAAGACTTTGGACTCAAGTATACATAAGTGGGTAACTTCTGCTTGATTGGAGACTCTAATTCAGATTTCAATGGAGATAAATAAACTAGGTATCTACTTTAGTTTATGTTATGAATCTTTGATGATGAGATGTCTCCTAGAGGTCATGCAAACAATCAACTCCAGAAGATTCCACAACTGAGGCAAAATATGTGGCCAAAACGAAGGAAATTGTGTGGCTCAGGAAAATTCTGGAAGATTTGCAGGAGAAACAAGTGCATTCAACTCCTCTTTTGATTGACAACACTTATGCAATAAATTTGGCCAAGAATCCAAAGTTCCATGATTGAACCAAGAACATCAATACAAAATACCATCTACTTTGAAATCATGTTGAGGCCAAACCAATCCACCTATGGTATTGTTCCACAAATGAGAAAATTGTAGACATCTTCACCAAAGCGCTTGGAAGGGAAAAGTTTGAAATATTCATAATGATGCTTGGACTCACCAACATCCCTTCATATTAAGGGGGGAATGTTGACACCTAATATTTGGGATTAGGTAGATCCATATAAATATTGTAAATAGAAAAATAAATAGAGTTGGAAGACAAAGAGACATTGGGAGATGAAACGCAATAGTTTCCCTCATTATGTCTATATCTATGTTCTATCTTAATGCAAATGCAACAAATTGATTCAGAGCTACCCTCCTGACCTGACAATTTCCATTGAGATCATACAGTATGTTGTTGGGTATGGACTGGTTGTATCTTCATAGGACCAAGGTGGAGTGTTATGAGAAGGCTATTGAATGCTGGATGACAATGGAGAACAGAGGACCTTACAGGGTAAGAAGAAGACAACATCAGTCATAATGGTTACAACTATGTAGGAAAATCACATCCATAGGAAAGGGTGTGTGTTATTTGCAGTACATATTTCTAGTGATAAAGGTAAGGATGTTGAGGATGCATAAATCTTAAATAGGTACTGAGTTCTACAAAAATTTCAATATGTATTTCCCGTAGAGATTCTAGAGTTACCCCCTCACAGGGAAGTGGAATTTTCTATTGAGTTGATTCTGAGGGAAACACCAGATCAAAGGCACCTTACAGGATGAGCACACCAGAGTTAGTAGAATTGAAGCTATAGTTGAAGGAAATGCTTGACAAGGGATACATTAGGCCAAGTGTGTCACCATGTGGTGCACCAATATCTTTTGTGAAGAAGAAGGATGGTACTCTTAGGTTGTGTATTGACTATAAGCAATTGAATTCAAGAAAAGCTATATGATGTTGAGGATTGATGATTTGTTTGACTAGTTGAAAGGAGCAGTTTGATTCTCGAAGATTGATTTGAGATAAGGCTATCATCAGGTACGCATCAAAGAAGAGGACATCTGCAATACTTCTTTCCAGACCAGGTATGAGCATTATGAGTTTGTTGTAGTTCCATTTGGTTTGACTAATGCTCCACCTAATTTTATGTTCTTGATGAATAGTGTGTTGTGTCTTTATCTGGAAATTTTTATGATTGTATTCATTGATGACATATTGATATCTAATAAGAATGAAGAAGAGCATGTTGAACACTTAGAAACAATATTGAGATTGCTAAGAAAGCATCAGTTGTATGCTAATATTAGTAAGTGTAGTTTCTTTTAGACAAAGGTACATTACTTGGGGCATGTTGTCTCCAAGGAAGGCATAATAGTGGATCCAGAAAAGACAAGAGATATCATGGAACGAGCAGCTCCTAGGAATGTGGATGAGGTTAGATCATTCATGGGGTTAGCAGGTTATTATTAGGAAGTTCATTAGGAACTTCTCATGGATTTCTTATCCTATTACATCATTGCAAATGAAATGTAAGAAATTTGAATGGACAGAAGAATGTGTAGCTAGTCTTGAGAAATTGAAGTAGTTGTTGAAAAATGATCTAGTTCTAAAGATCGCAGATCTCGACAAAGAGTTTGTGGTATGCACAGATGCTTGTAAAATAGGACTTGGTGGAGTCTTGATGCAAGAAAGAAAACTAGTGTGCTATGAATCAAGGAAATTGAATGAGCATGAGCATAATTATGTTACACATGATCTTGAGTTGGTAGTGATCATTCATGCATTGAAGATGTGGAGGAACTATCTTCCTGGAAGGAGGTTTGTATTGATGAGTGATCACAGTGGACTAAGATACTAATTTGACCAAGAAAATCTGAATTCTAGGTAAGCCAGATGGTTGGCCATAATCAATGAGTTTGACTTTGAGATCAGGTACATTAAAGGAAAAGAGAATAGGGTTTCAAATGCTCTTAGCAAAAGAGTACATGTAAATCACATTGCATTTATGAGTTCATACCAGATAAATCTATAGGATCATATCTTATAGGCAGGTCAGTAGGATGACAGATATAGGTATCTTAGGCACATGTTACATCAGGATACATGTGATCAAGATGTGGACTATTGTCTCACATCGAATGGTTTGGTCAGATTTAGGGAGATGATCTATGTGTCGAAAAATAGTGATCTCAAGAAGCTTATCTTGAGGGAATTTCATGCTAAGTCGTATTTAGGTCACCCAGGATATCAGAAGAACTTCCCAACTGTGAAGAAGTTCTATTATTGGCCGAATTTGAAGAAGCGACAGAGTTTGTGGCCAGATTCTTGGATTATCAACAAGTATAAGCATAGTGTAAGCATCCATGTAGATTAATACAGTCGATTTTGATTCCAGAGTGGAAATGTGAGGCCATTTCCATGGATTTCAATACAGATTTTTTGAGGACATCCAAAAAGCATGATTTTATTATGGTTATGTTTGACAGGTTGACTAAAGTATCATACTTCATTCCAGTGAAGCCCACTTATTCATCTAATGATGTAGCACAGGTCTTCATCAGATATGTAGTGAGGTTGCATGGGGTACCGAAGAAGATTGTGTCATACATGGATGCTAAGTTCACCTCCAGATTTTGGAAGGAATTATTTGCAAATTTGGTGATAGAGTTGGCCTTCAGTACAGCTTATCATCCACAGACAGATGGAAAAATAGAGAGGGTCAACAAGATTTTGGAGGACATGTTGAGGATGTATGATATGTGTTAGCAACAGAAGTGGGAAGAGTGTCTTCCACCGATTGAGTTAGCTTAATCAAGAGTCACTGAGGATGAGTTTGTTTGAGGCACTCTAGGGCGAATTTCTAAAGCTCCTATCAGTTGGAGTGATTCAGTGAACAAGGTAGTGATAGGACTAGACATGTTGGCAGAGATGGAACATGAAATACAGGTTATCAAGAAGAATCTAAAGGCAACATAGGATAGGAAAAAAAGTTATGCAGATCATCACAGGGCATTTAAGGAGTTTCACGTTGGGGAGAATGTGTACTTGTGCATCAATCTCGAGAAAATATTCTTGAGGATTGGGTCATGTGCAAAGTTAGCACCTCGATATTTTGGGCCTTTCGAGATCCTTGAGAGGATTGGATCAGTGGCCTATCAACTTGCACTGCCTCTAACAGTGAAATTCCATGATGTTTTTGATGTGTCATTACTTAAGAAGTATCTTAAGGATCTTGATCAAGTGATTGATTGGTCTGTGTTATAGGTGGAACCAGAAGGAGAATTCCATCCGGAACCTCACCGCATTTTGCAAAGAAATATGCTCATGCTTTAGAACCAAGCAATTGAACAGGTTAAATGTAGTGGAATCACTTTGGGCCCAATGAAGCTACATGGGAGATGGATGATCAAATGCATGTTATGTAACCTTCATTGGTTTTCGGTTGAGGAAAATCAATTTTGGTATATGTACATATTTATATATGGTTTTCATTTGTAAATATCGCAATGAGTTGTGTTATAAATCTCCAATAAGCGGTATGGGTGTCATGTTGGTTTGATTTTCAGCAGGTTTTTCATTATAAATACTACAACGAGCTAAGTTATAAAGCTCCATGGGAAGTATGTTTGGTTTTCAGTGATCTTGTTGGTTGTAGGTTCCATTGAACACCGAGGATGGTGATCCCCTAAAGGGAAGGGGTTTGTAACAACCCCAGGTTAAAAATCCATGTAATAAAGTTAATGAAGGCAAAATACAACTAAGGTCATAGGACACATATTCCAAGATGAATTTTGGGCAAGAACATAGTGATGGGGATCACTTGGGATTAATTAATATCTATGGAAATTGGCAAAGGCAAAGGATTTGGAAAGGCATGAGACATTTATTTGAATTTTATTTATGAAAATAATGGAAAATAGGAGGAAAAGAAGGTGAAAGGTCACAGGTTGCATATGAGGAAGAAAATGAAGGAAAAATAATGGAAAATGAAGAAAATATAGGCCTTAATGGTAAAAAGGCTTCTGAGTATCAATTCACAACTTTTTTCAGTTCAATGCCTCTCATTCTATTCTCTTTCTCATACTCTTCGACACATAGAGTTTTCTTGGAGCACTCTTGGAGGAGTGTGGCTTACTTGGGATTTGGAGCAAGAAGGAAAAGGAAGAGCAAGAAAGCACAAGAGAACATCAAGATCAATGGGTTTTTCTTGGAGGTACTAAGTTGCATGTATGCTTTATTTCTTAGTTTTGACATGCATGGCATATGCATGTGGTTATTCGGTTATGATTTTCATTGGCATGGAAGATTTCCTAAATTGATACTGGCTTTACCTAGCCTTACCATTTCCTGGATAGCCACAGAGTTGTATGTTTTACCTTTTTTTCTAGTTGGTGCTCATGTTCCTTATGGTTGTGGGTTGAGTTATTAGTTCCTGAAGTCTTGGTTGGACAAATGTTGTGGAATCCCTGTAACAGATTGGGTTGAGTTACTAGTCCTAAAATCCTTGGTTGAACAAACGATCTAGAGCCCTTAGTGGGTTGATTTACTAGTCCTAGAAAAACGCTCTAGAGCCCAGCTGCAGTTGTAGGTTGAGTTACTAGTCCTGGAATTCGGGTTGGAACAAATTCTCTAGAGCCCTAGACAACTTGGATAGAGACCAATTTGGTGATGGTTAGTGATGTCCAGTCTTGAGGTGGAACCATTGGCTGAGGGTTGAGGTGGTTTGGCCTCTGGAAGCCTTGGTTTGTTTTTCTTGGTTTATTCCATGAGATCCCACATTCATGCTTAAAATATGGCACGAGGGTGATTGGCTAAAAGAAATATTTGGTTCAGACCAATCTATGGTCAGGTGGTACGTGGAAGTCCTTGACTAATTGGATTTGCATATGTTAATAAGATTTCTTTTCGTTTTGTGTATTATGTGTAATTGTACTTGTTATTATGTGTCTTTAATGGTTGTTCTACTTTTGTTATTATGTTGGTTATAAGCATGGTTTATGACAAATTTGAGTTATGGCTCTCATCATGTTTTGATTAGTAGATGAATAGATAATGAATGAATGGCCTAATATATGATAATGTAGTTATTGTGAGAGGGAATCAGACCTTCTTGATAAATCTCAAATAAGTATGAGGTTCCTATGTTTATATGTGTTTTTATGACTCAAGTTTTTGGCTAGAGGCATTGTCTTCTTATTATTTATTATTTTTGAGAATTTAATCAAGTTTTGGGCAAAGGCCTAAGTCCTAGCCCTAAAAAAGTGGCTCAGAATTCAGAGTCACTGCCACAAAACTGCCTAAAAAATATTATAGTCGCATGGATGCCTTGTTGTGGGAGTGACTGGAGGGTTACAGTTGCGTGGAGGGCTTTTTATGGGAGTGAATAGGGGTCCAATTCAGTTAAAAAGAAAGTTAACTCAAGGGTTGGGCACCTGGAGTGGTTGGTTAACCCCTGGGGATCCTGTAGCTCCCGAGTAAGGTCAATTTGGTTTGGCATGTCGATTCCACTTCCTTAATTGTACTTCAGGAGTTGAATAATATCATAGTAACTCTTCGTCACATATTTACCCCGGTGGACTGGTTAGCTTGGGTGAGTGTGGGAGGAGGGGTGCTACAACATATCAGGGAAATCGAGGAAGATAATCAACTCTAATGACATGCCAAAGATTTTGAATAAATAACAATGAGGCATAATTGCATAAGTATGCTCACTATATGTTCCAACATCAAAATCATGTGTTTTTCCATATCTCAAAAGAATCTTGGACAATCATTTTAATATATTTGAGACTCCCAAAGGCCTCTCACCTATTTGTGATCATGATCATGTTATTCACTTGATTCTAGGAAGCTTTCCTCCAAACATCAGACCTTACAGATATCCCTATGCCTGAAAGAGTGAAATTGAATGTATAGTTGTAGAAATGCTAGAGGCATGTATAATTCAACCTAGATAAAGTCCTTTCTCTACTCTTGTAGTATTGGTACACAAAAAGGATGGATCATGGTGTATGTTCCCGGATTATACAGAGCTCAACAAGCTCACTATTAAAGATAAATTTCATATTCATGTCATTAATGAATTCTTGGATGAATTACATAGAGCATTTTACTTCACCAAGTTGGATCTTCGTTCAAGATATCATCAAATTAGAATAAATATTGAAGACATTCTGAAAACAATGTTCAGAATTCATGAAGGTGATTATAAATTTTTGGTCATGCCTTTTGGCCTTACTAATGCACCTTCGACATTTCAAGGTTTGATGAATTCCATTTTCAAACCCTTCCTTAAAAAAAAATGTGTTAGTATTTTTTGATGATACACGAATCTATAACAAGTCTTGGAAGGACCATGCTCAACATGTTGACATGGTTCTCAAACTATTGGAGGAGAAACAATTGTTTGCAAAAACCTCCAAATGTTTCTTTGGGTTATAGGAGGTGGAATATTTGGGTCATATTGTATCTCATAAGGGTGTTAAGGTATATCCTAACAAAATTAAAGCCATCAAGGAATGGAAAATCCCCACAACCCTAAATTATCTTTGAGGATTTCTTGGGTTAACAGGGTATTATTGCAATTTTTTTAGGAATTGCGGGAAAATAATAGCATCTCTAACAACATTACTGAAGAAAGATGCATTTTTTTGGACTCTGGAAGTAACTATCTCCTTTAAACATCTTAAGAGGCAATGTGTCAAGCTCTGGTTTTAGCTACTCCAGACTTCACAAAAACCTTTAAAGCTAAGTTAATTTGGCTTTTATTAATAAACATGGTTTCTAATTAATTGTAATAAGATAAAATAAAAATAAATGTTATTAATAGATTTATGTTCAAATTAAATGAAATTAATTAATTTATGCTATCATCTAAAACAAAGTAATAATTTACATTTTCGCTTTCAATGGATTGAATAAAACAATTTAATATACTTAAAAATTGGATTAAGCACATTAATTAGTTTTGCAACTCCATTTTGTATATTGACATGCCAATGCAATAGCATCCAACCATAATATTAATTATATAAATTCAGGTGTTAATGTCATATTTTCTATATGGATTGATTAATTATTTCCTACACGAATATATTCCAACAATTATTGGCTTATTTGTTGTATGAGAATCTAATATAAGGTCTTATAGGTTTTTTTTTCAATTCACTACATTTTGAGATTTTACTAGGTTATCACATGCCATATCTATGGGAAAACTTATGTTGTAAGGGAGAATAGGATGAATAAAAAATTTCCTCCATGCATTTTGCATTTTTTTGTTAAGTATTTATTATATTGGATGGTTTGATGTTTGAATTTTTTTTTTTTACATTTTAGCTCAGTGAATATTTAATATAGTTCTTGTGATTATAATAAGTTATTTATATTTATATCTATTAGGAGCAACCAAATGTATTCAATAATATGGATTTATTGGAATATTAGATCAACGTTCTTAAGTATTTACATAAAACATGAAATCCGTAAATCCCTTTGCATGAAGTTGATGGGTGAAAATTTGCAATAGGTAGCCTAGCTATACACTCACGTGGAAGGCACACATGGTGTTAACAATTTGCACACATTCCCTTTACATTATCCCTACTAGTGTTCACACTATCACATACACATGCCAACTAGTCCACCAAGTTGGGTTCAAGGGAAGGCATGTGCATGGATTAATAACATCATGTTCCTAAACATGTGTGTGTTCATTTTTCTATGAAAATATAGAAGAAAATACAATAATAGCTCCTTTATTATTCCTAAATGCTACAATCAATTATTTGGAGGAGAAGAAATTCTAGAGAAATGGAGCAATGAATCTAACTATGACAATAAAAACAAAGATTTCCATGAAATCAATGCATTATTTTCACTAGTGATGTACATAACTTCTCAATCCTTATCTCAACATTAGAATAGGTTTACATTCTAATTTTTATGTTTAAACTTCCCAAAGTATAAAAATTAATAAATGAAAAAAAAATGTTTCATCATTGTTTAATGGTTGCACATAGTTTCTATCCATAAATATTTCGCATGAGTATAACTTGAACCCAATATAACCATTTGAATAATTCCAAGCTTTCACCAATAACTACTCGCTAAAAATGCAAACATGAGCACAAGCAATAGCATTGAAATATTGAGAAACCTTACTGGATTTTGTTTTCGACTATAACATTGTTTGATATTAAAACTAAATATAAACCATGAGTGTTAGGATGGACTCTTTTGCATTCATATGTATATGATCCATTTAGATTAAGAACTTCCCAATAATATCTCTATACATGTTTTGTCCTTGTTGATTTGTGTTCTCATCTACTAATTCACTCCACCATTACCAAAGAAAAGCATTCACAGTAATTTATATATATTGAATGATGTGGAGATGGGCATAAATAGAAACATATGATGGAATACCTTCAAATCATAGTATCAAAACTGAGGAAATAAAAAATGAGGAATTTTTGTATATTTCCAAAAATTTAGTCCACCACTTCATGCATTATTACTTAGCTTTGTAAGTCAAAGGTGTTAGTAACTTTCATGTATAGAATATGGTGAAAAAAATGGGAGTTATTTAGTTGACAAGTGCTACGAGAAAATTTCCCTCCCATGGATCCCTTTACATTTTCCCATGTTGTGGACTCATAGGCTCCTCGTTCTCCCATCAACCATCTTGAATTGTTATATATTACATTTGAACATTTTATTTTACATAACATAATGTCCATCATTTATAATCCTTACTACATAATTAATAAGAAATATAAATATGGTATACTAAATTGAACTTTTGTTTATGCCCTTTCACTCTCTCTAATCAAGCCTTGGCCTTTGGTTTGACATTATAAAACTATACAAAACACATTGATACATATATATCACAAGGCCAGTTGTATAATTCTATACTACTCAATACTCACCACAATAACCACACATTTAAACTATGTATAGAAATTAGCTTAATACCTTCCAAATGTTCAAATTGAAGTATTACAATATGTTTATTGAAACACACACACACATATCATATAATTGTCAACATTGAATAAAAAAATTAGTGAAAATTCAATATTGTGTTGGTTATCGATATTTGTATCTTGTGACCACACTAAAATCCCAAAGAATAACAACATTAATTTTTTCATAATCAAAACTCCTATCATCTATGGCTTTTTTATGCGGATAGAGTCATTTTGGACTTATTCCTATGCTATCAATTTCTTTGCTCTATTTTACCAAGGTTACAACCATAAGTAAAAGATGAGGATATCCATGTGTATATATATGAATATGGTACTTGCTCGTCTTAAAATAGAATGACAAATACCCTTCAATTATGGTTTATAGTTACGGTTACAACAAAATTTGGAGTGCCATGATCCATAGTAAATGTAGGCTCCCAACAGAGATATATAAAAAATGATCCATTCCTTTGTTAGCTCACAACACTAAGTGCAAGAGTACCATGTTTATTGGCATAATAAAGAGAATATTCCAATGGATTAGCTACAAGATGGCATGCGTTCATTAATTGCCTAGGAAAAATTGGTACAATTAGTTGAGATTGCAATGCCTTGAGTAAATTACAGGCGCTTTTGGTTATAGTCAATGCTATATTACTCCAACAAATTGATTGTTGTTTTACTACCATAAATATTGGTATCTTCTCAAAGTTGCTTCTCGTGCAAAACCTGCTTGGTGCCCTACACAATATACTGTGAAAATGTGATACATGTTGCAATTGAAATCTTATTTTAAAATCACATAGATATGTATACATCTTGGGAAATATCTTATCATTATTAACATTACAAGTATGAACATTGCCTTTGGCTCAAGCTTGGTATCAATCTCGGCACATATGTTATCATCGATAACAATACAAATATGTACATTGGCTTTGGCTCGATTTCCCACCCTTTATCTGCTCCATAATGGATGCTCCCAAAATCATGTAAAAAGGGCCAAATTCTTTGCCTTCTTTTCAAGAACAAGTTGAGATATGAAAAATGCCATAAAACAACCACGGTGACAATAATAAGTCCACATTCAGTGACTTGGGGTTGAATCCCATGAAGACCTATTTTCAAAAAGGAAGCAAAAAGGCATTATGATTTCTTTACCACTTCCAATCAAGGTTGGAATTTCAAAACAGATTAACCCATCAAATTTGACGGTTTTCACACCTCCCCTACCAATATTCATAGTTACAAAGAAGGATCTTGACAACTTTGCAAATTTTTAAATTGTATTTGATGAGCAAATCAACCCTTGACAGAGAATTTTCCTATCAAATTCCATCCCTACTTCCAATCATCTAAGTTAACTATGAAGAGACTCAGGGCTAAATTCAATGCGAAGATTGTTTTTGGGAAAGAGAGGCAAAATAATTTATAATATCTTATCACTTGCAATCAATAAGGTAAAAAAATATTTGAATCAAGTACTTAGGAAGGGGATCTTTGTAACATTTTATATCTAGCAACTATATTAGAATAGAAATGCATATTAAGAAATATCCCCCCCCCCCCCCCCCCCCCCGCCTCCCGATAAAAAATCAAGGAGAACATCTGAGGAAACTAATGATCCAAAATATTAGCTAATATTGTTTACACAATTTCTTTGTAACATCGACATAAGAAGGAGAATGATAAATGGTATATGGAGGCAGTCATCATGCTAGATTTAAATATGTGGACCAAAATCAACACCTTGGGGAGCCCCAAAGAAGTAATCAAACATATGTAATATTTCAACCATACATAATGTTTGTATTGAAAATTGCATATGTGACGGGGTAGCCAATAATTGAATACAAATGCTTCCAACACCAAAACCATAGTGAAGATCTAAATAACAAGTGTAAAGCATAATAATCCACAACTAGGTAACTCATGTGATGAATAACATGCTTACCAAAAGTAGGACAATTTCCAATATTTGTATTCTTGTTTAATACATTTTGGTTACTGGCATAATTTTCAAAGTAACTAATGCAACTTCTAAAATAATATCAACATATATGTTCTTAGCAGTAGCTCGTCTACAATGAGACACACTATTTTTAACTAATTGTTTTTCAATGTCAAAAAACAATTTTCATTTTATACACATAAATGAAGTAAAAAAGAATAAAAACCTACCTAACTAATTATAATGACATCTATAAAACTTAACTACTTAACCAATGTTTGAGATAAAGTTAATTGTTTACCTTAATAGGACCCATAGAAGACCTTTCAAGTCAACAAATAACCTTGTAGGTGGCATTCTCATTAATAGCAAGACAAAACATATGTTGGGATAAAACATTACATATGATATACATGACTAATAACACAATTATTTGTCAACTAAAAAATAGATTTGTCCACTTGATAAAAATAATTCGTGTAAATTAATCTTTATAAAAAATTGCACAAGAAAAAGATAGTATCATATCCTTAAATTTCGCATATGTGAAATTATATCCTCAAATGTTTCGAAATGAGGAGTGTTTCAGATCTCCAAGCCTCTTATAGCTCTTGAACAATCAAGCCTACATAAGACATGACCAATGAAATCAACAACAAAATTAATAATATTTAAAACTCCATTTCCTTCAAAATAGAGCGAAACACTAGAAGATAGTGGGACACTGGATCTTTTATATTCCAATCATTTTTATCATAATGCATTATTTATAAAGCTGTTGATTGATTACATTACATTTCTCTTTGCACTCGAGTGGAAAAAAAAACCAATTGTACAATCGTTCAACTTGTACATTAACTACAAGTGACGATTTAAATTTATAGATTCATAATTTAAAAAGTCCTACAAACAATTAGCCACAATAGTATTCAATTGGGGTTATGTCGATTTCTTGGATGGAATGGTTATTATCTTCCTTACCTAGGTTCAAAACCCTTCATGTAACATGGTGAGCTATAATAACTTGATAAATATTGATTTAATGGTTTATTTCTTATGTATATTGTTGTAATTGTTATGGTTCACATAGAACATTTATAATCACTCTCTCTATCAACTCATTGAACATTTATAATCACTCTCTCTATCAACTCATTGGATCTAATTTATTATCACCAAAACATTCCCTCCTCCATAGTGCCTACTATGTGAACAAAAAAAAAATTAATGAAAAGCACTTAGAATTAATGGATGGTTCATTGATGTACTCATATCCAGTAAATTGATGGTTCATTGATATACTCATATTCACTAAATGTGATATCTAATAAATGTGAAGACATAACTATTTAGATGAAACAAATCACAAGAACTTTTGAACCAATGAAATAAAATTTTGAAAAAATAATTATTTTTAAATTTATTATAATATATTTATCTTTTTGAGCCCAACTATTCCATTACCACTGAATTATAAAAGGATTCATTAATATATTTATGCAAACACATGTAATATCGATAAGTTAAATTTTTTATCTGATTTTATGAAATATTATTATATTATAAATCATGACCATGTAACGGTTGTTGAATGAAAAAACAAGCCAAAATCAAACGCAGTTTATTAAATAAAAAAACTTAGAGAAAACTTTCCCATATCACATTAAGGTATTGCCTCTTAACCGTTTAATAAATATGAGCTATATATTCGACTCAATTGTTTAACATTTAAGTCTCCTATTCAAATAGCAAATAAAGAAAGAGAAATGTTGTGATTAATTTAATGAAAAACGCAGAAGTTGCTTAGAAATGTTGTGATTTATTTAATGGAAAACTCAGAAGTTGCTTACTATTATTCAGGTGAGGAAAATGCTCTTCTTTATAGTTTTTGGAAAATAATGATTTAAGAGAATGAAAAATGTTACTATCTTAAAAAAATTATTTTCTTTTTAATTTATGTTGCTGGAAAAAAACTTTATTTTAAATACTATTATGGAATAGCCATCGAATTATATATACATATACAATATCTCAAGCTAAGTTCCAAATAATAAAATTATCTGCACTTTTTATCACTACTTTACAACAGATTTTGCAAAATTGCAAATAGCATAAAAGAGGATAAGTAGTGGAACCCATGCATCACTTATTAAAATACTTCCATTAATTCTAAGAGAACTCAAAGTATTCGTTGTGAAATCATTTGCGTAAAGAATTTTCCTAAAAGACTACTGCTTCAAGGATAGCAACCCTGGTTTAAGTAGATATGCCTCATTCTATTAAATATTAGTTAAATGGTTGCTTAGTAATAGTAGCAATATACCATTTTTAAATGCTGTTGAAAGAAGAATGAACCAAACAATAGATAACTTATATAGTAGTTAAATAGTTAATTATCTAATGAGAAAGGAAAGCATATAGAAAATTTTCTACAAATCTACATTAATATAAAAAAGAATGGTATAGAAAGGTAACAATTAAATGATGTAGAGTATTGAAATAAATAGTATGTCTAATTAAATAACTTAATAATGAATACAAATTTGTTTTTCCTAATCTTTTACACAATAATACAAAACACAATAAACTCACATTTCAAATAAGTATTATTATAAACTAAGCAAATACTTTTTTATTAATTTTCAAAAAACTCATTATATTATAAAACATCCATGTCTTTGGTAAGGAAATCAATCATTTCCAAATCTATCAAAATGATATGTGTGTGTATAGTATTTAAAAAAATCATATCTACTACATATTTACGATGAAAAATAGTCTATATCCAAAATAATTTGGATAATATTGATAATAGTTCAACCAAAATAGAAAATCTTCTCCTTGATTGTCTTCAATTGTCCCTAACATCTTGATTCGGTTTCAACATGTCTGAATCTGTGCTGATTTAGCTACTCTAAATCTGGATCTTCCCTAGTTTTATGCTAAAATATTTCCTTCTTTTGACTTGCAAAATTAAGATAAAATATCAACAAGTTGTTCCCATTATTCTTCCACTAGATAAGTAAATGCAACCATTCTTCTATAAGCTTCATCTACATGAGTATATTTTTGAAAGGTTTGCTTAACTAAAAATAAATATTTTATATCATAACATATGAACAAATCATCAGAGAATTTCCCAACGAGATCTTTACCACTCAAATCTCCTTTTACTCTAGTGAATTTTGATCTATTTAATTCAACCATGTTTAAAAATCTCTGATATTCATATTCAATAACGTTTTTCTTGTAGATCATATAATTTCCTATTAAACTTGTCAATCTAGACTTGCATATAATCACACTTTTATTTTAATTGTAACACTAAACTCTTCTTAGTTAAAACCTTTCTAATTCATATGCTTGTATCAGTCCTATCAAGAATACCAATGTTTTCTAGCTTTTCATTTTATTAAATTCAAAAACTTGATAATCTTATTAGCTAGAATGAGATTATTCCCAGGTTCATTCTTGATCTTATCCATGGACTGATTTTCTCTTTGCAATAGCTCTTCTTGCTCAACTATCATGATCTGAATTGACTATCAAATATCATACATTAAAGAAATGATTTCCGTCCAGATTATTCCCTTAGCTTGAATTAGACATTGTACATTTCAGCAACTAATCTGCAACTCTTCAACATTTCAAAAACCAATGCATTGTCTATGTTAATTTTATTTTGTTCAACTCTTTCTAGTTCTTTCTTAAATTTGTCAATTTCTTCATTATTCAAGCTAAGAGATGATAATTCTTTTGTTACTTGTTTTGTTGCATCATTCCCTACTGAACCTACTTGTAATGTAGAAGGCACTGTACTTTAAGCTTGCTCCTTTTCTTCTAGGATTTGTTCCATCTATGTCTCCATCTTTTGTATCTAGAATTTTTTCTCAATCACCATTGGAAAGAGTGTTTCTTTTTATTTTTCTAGCTCTCCAACTTATTGAGTTTGTGGATATTCAATTGTTGACATTTTCAATCTCTTGCGCACAGCTTGAATGTCTACATTTATGTTTTATAATTTCTTAAGCAACATTAATATCATGAGGGTATAATCTCATCTTGATAACTAAATCTTCCAATGATTTTATCCTAGTGTCTTCTGCAATAGAATACATTATTTTCATCTTTAAATCAGTCATAATATTCTTCAATGAATTCTGCAACTTTGACAAATTAATTGCATAACTAGTTAAAGTAGAATAAATCATATCCCCTTCCTATCTATGCAGATCTATGTGATCAATTAGATGGATATGTGCTGTGTTGAAAGAAATTATATATTTCGTAAAATCCTCTGCTCTTTTAGCTTCTGGAGATTTTGTTCTTAAAAAAGCTAATTGAAACTTTCCCTTTCAACATCTAGAGTCGAAAGTAACCTATTCTTTGTAGAGGAAATTTGCTTCTAGAACTGAGTGTAAGCCATTGACTTCAAAGTTTCATTTTTATTTTTAATCTCAATAAATTTAGAAAATACACTTTAACTAGAAAAAGAAGGACTTGAGGAGTCCAAATATTGTTCTCACTTGCTGCAAATTGAAAACATGCTTGCTTGAAACAACAACTGTAGTTGATGTACATATATTTGAAGATCTAGTTTCTAATGTAGTCTCTTCTAAATCCCTTGTTTTCTGCCTCTTGTAAACTCTGAATTATGTTCCCTCTGAATCTCAGACATTCTCACTTGTCCTTTTGATCTCCTTTTCTTTTTTTTGAGGAGTTGACAAAACATTTAGTTTTAGTGACCGTTCCACTTCCTATTCTTCCAAAACTTCTTCTAACGTGCCTTCTTCCCATGTTTCTCTATTAACATATCTTTCAATGTTTGGTTTTGACAAATGAACATAAGGAGAAGAATTATGTTGAACTCTAATAGCTGAGATTCTACCAATTGAATCATAAGACCATTGGATTCCCTTCGTGAATTTCATATTTGCTAACAAAAACTCAACCTCTTGATCAATAGCTCTAGTATTTACAGCAAATGGTCCTATTTGTGCTTTGAGATTGAAGATAGTCTCTTTCTTTTTTGATACAAAATGTACTTAATCTACATTCAATATTTTTCTAATGAATTCAAGAGGAAAAAATTATAATCGGCAAAAAGACTAGTAAACGATATGGAGGGAGTTCACATCCATATAGTTTTATTTTAGTAATTGTTTTATATAAAAACTAGTCACCTAGCTTAGTTTGTTCACTAAGCTGTAAATCATGCTTAACCTCTTAGAATTCTTAGGACTTTATCATTATTCATAATACTAAAACAGACTGATAGGAATTGGTCCACAAAGTTTATAAAACTAAATCCCTCATAATGCTTTCTCACTAAAGAAGTCTAATGAAGAGTCACCATTGATTACCTTGCATATCCTAGCTCTGTAAATGTATTTGACAAAAAAATTCTGGCTAATGTTACAAGAATAGATAAATCAAAACATACTAATACTTGAATGATTTTTCAATTCCAAACCTTAAAAATTTCTCATGAATAATATCTGAAAGAAACTGACTAAAATTGAATAGAATCAAAGGCTCCTTTCTTGCTGAAATAATTGACTTGAAACTCAAAATTATTTCATCTACCCATTTATCACTTTCATACCCTACTATGCAACATAACATAGATATGATATGTTTGGAAATCTTTAGAAAAATGCTTGAATTGTGTTGGGAATAGTGGCTTCTTCAAGTATAGAAGCTTTTTGTTGAGGCGTTATCTTTTGATAAATTTTTAACAATGCCTCATTAGAAAATGAACGAGTAGAGTTGGGAATGCCACTTGAAGGGCCTACAAAATTGATTCAGAGGTAACGTAGAGTAAAGGTTGTCCATTTTTACCTATGATGGCTCTTTCATTTTTATCTAAACAACATACCACAATTCTGGCCACGAATTCTGGAAAATGGAATGTCTGCAGAAATATAAATTGGGGAAAAAGAGACTCCCGAGGACAAATTCACTGTTATTGTCTTGAAAATTCCGAATTTCCCAACTTTGCAGCTCATATAAGTCAAATTCGCATTTCGTCTCCACAATTTTTGAATGCAATTCAATTAATGGCAAATCATCTAATTTTACTGAGACAGATAGAGGTTGGGTTCCGAGTTTAGTTTTACTTGACCGACTTTCTTTCTTTTACATGGCTAGGGTAAATATGAACAACACTAAAAGGATAAAAAATGATAAATACCTGGCAACTCATTGGTCTAGTGCAGATTTATTCACAATTAAAATCTCATTTTTTGAAAATAAAATATTATATAAACAAAGCGGCGAGAACTAGCTACTCCATAATGTTCATTTTTTAAAACGAATAGATAGATGTTTCTAAATTCTATTTTATTTTTCATTGAGAATAACCTATACCTTGTGCCTTTTGAATGGATAGACTATGTTAAATTATTATTTTTTTGGGATGACCTATGCCTTATCCTTTTTAAATGGATA
>APFE030722480.1:27614-45236 GCA_000404065.3 Pinus taeda | reverse complement strand
AAAGTGATAAATTTTTGAAATAGTTTATATTTAAAGGTGGAATATTTGGATTAAAAAAATAATTATTTGAATCTAAACACAACGGTTGTTAAAATGATTGATGTTTGAAAGCAAATAATGGTATTATACGGATTGGAAGTGAAACAAAATAAGAAGATTGGAATGAAATATTTAGTCAATTGTGTTGATCACAAATCAATTATTGATGTTTGAAAATACATAATAATATTATGGTATAGATTGCAGGTCAAACAAAATAAGAAGGTTTGAATAAAATATTCAGTTAAGTGAATTCATGACAAATATTTAATGGTGCAATTAAGGAGTGTAATCACTGTTAATTCTAAATTGATAATGTTAGTTCCAAATCTTTAGGGATAATAAATGTAAATATAGAAAGATGATATATTCAATTTAAACTCAAGAAAGATAACCCACTTTCATTAAAAGATCATATTTTAATTAATTTTAAAGGAATTATAATGAATTATTTATATATAATTAATGTTTATATATGAAATGTAAAAAAATAGATATAAAGTTACTAAGGAAATATATATATAAAAAGTTTTTATCATTAAGATATTTAAATTTTATATAATATGTATAGAAATAAAATAAGTGTTATGTATAATAGGTACATTTGTGTTTTAAATGTGTTTTAATTAATTAAAGACAATAAAATAATGTTAAAATGAATAGTGGTGTTTTTTCATGTAAAGATTATCATTTTTATTAATAATTGAAAATTACATGTTGAAGATTTGATAGTATATCATGTATCAATGGTCAAAGCCATCATATGTATTGTTCTATCTCAAAAATATGTTAATCTCATATAAGGGATATTGTTATGAAAATTACATATGATAAGTACAGTGATATATAGACATAAATATATGCTATAATTCAAATAAGTACATCAAAATTGTACTAAAAAAACCCAGAAATTAGGGCTTGTAGCCCTTGTCAATAATGCTCATCCATGAAAGGCTTGTGGTAGTAACTGTAAATCTCCCAGTCTAATTGTTCTCTGATCAACTAGACCCCCCTTGGCTGGAGCGAGGCTTCTTTAGATAGCAAGTCGGAAATTTTGTTGTGCTCTTCGCAATAGAGGCAGCCACTGTCGCAACCACACAAGATCTGGTGATACGTGGGGATGGGAGGTGAACATGCTCCATGCTACATGGGGATGAGGATGTGTTATAAAGAAAAACAAATCATTAAGGAAAAAGAAGAATGCTAATTGCAAATTTGCAATGAAAAGTGTCCTCAATTTTTGTTGATCTAAGTGTCATTATCTTTTCAACGAAAGATGTAATAGCTTATAGGCATTGTATATTTGGGGTTTTCTAGTAATGAGATAATGAGGAATATGTGAACTAGGGACAAAACACTCTTGAAACACATCTTGTAATTTTGAAGAAGAAGCACCCTTGTAGAAGAAGAAACATGGCCTAGACGAGCTACACAAATAGTGTGGGATTCGAAAGGGTGTAGGTTGCCTTAATTGATAGTTGATGTATATGGAGATAAGGCTTTACATGAATATTGTGATTCTAAAGGTTGTTTATTGCCTTGATAATTAATTGATGCATGTGGAGATAAGGCTCTAAGTTCCTCGCCAAATGATACGAGAATTTGAAATATTGTTTGGTTCAAGGGGTAATCCTTTTTCACTCCGTGTCTAATTTGATGCTTAGAGAGTCTCGTGAGGTGTTTAGAAAATTACTAGGGGAGAAAACGCTAATAGGAAATAGAATGTTTATGAAGGTGATTTCTAGGTTTTTTCATTTGTATAAGTTTTTACGAAAGTGAATTTTAGATTTTTTCTTTTACAAGTAATTTTTAATGGAAGATTATTTACAGCTCACAGTTGAATGTTTTGTGGAAATTGGTCTTCAAGGCAACACTTTATTATTAACACACTTAATATAATGGTGGTGCTATGTGATTTGCACACCAAAGGGACAACAATACAAAAATGCACCTCCCATAGGATGGTGCACTCAATGTATAACAACACATTTCCAAGGTATTAAAAATTAAATAACAATGCTATGAAATGAAAATACTATAAACATAAAAAAGCATAAAACAAGAGAGACATGGATATGTGTGGTTCACCCAATTTGGGCTACGTCCACAGAGAAACAACCAATAATTACTTTTATATTATCCAAAAAACTAAAGGGATACAACCTACAACACATTTTTTGTAACTTCCTCTTCACTCTCACACAATTACCTCTCTTTTTTTCACAGATTAATACACAACCACAATACAATTTTCTCATATAAACTTAGGGTTGTCTTCTAGGGAAAAAAACCCTAAATTAACATAACTTCTATTGTATGATCTTTCACCTAATGAATGGTCCATATTGACTACAAATTACAATATTTTACAGGCAATTTTCTAAAAAAAAAAAAAAATGGGCGCAAAGGGGGCTTAAAAGCATGATGTCACCCAAACTAGAACCCCCCCCCCCCCCCCCCACCCCCCCCCCCCCCACCTTCTTCCCATGAAGGATTGTGATCCAAATGCAGCTGAAACAAGACCTACTGAAGCAAGAAGATAATCAGAATCCATACGCAACACAATGGGGTATCCATTTTCAAAGGAATAGTAATAATACATTTACTTTTAGATGATGCAGTGTAGATGTTGGTCCATATCATTTAAATTTTTGTGGTTCCACACTTGTAGTCCTAGGTGAAAGGTCACAAGGTTACGATATACCTATTATTTTTATGAACATTGTGTTACCTTTTAAATAACAAGTTTCTCTTTTTAGACATCATTGTTGGATAGGTTCACCATTTGTGGTGCTTCAATTATTATGGATTGTATGATAACAAAAGAAACACAAGAATTTAGGATCAATTAGTTCATTAATATTGAAGCCACACTAGTACATCAATTAAAGAGACACAATGTGGTGTATAAAAAGAAAGACAAAATATTTTTGACATTTTTAGTGCATTTCATTTTCAATAGTTTGTTTATCTTTTGTAGCACTAGTGCACCCTTTCAAACTAAATTATCCATACTGCTCTACTAGTGTTTTACCATCCCTCTATTATTTTCACACGTTATGTAAGGGAGTAGGGTTTTTAATTTTTCCTCTTAAAACCCCCAATTTCAATTACTTCTATACCCAATGTTAAGGAGCATCAGGAGGATGCACAAATCAAATAACCCTTTAATTATCCTAGTTAAACATTTTAATATTAATTTTCTTCTCTTTTATCTATAAGTTTCATTTGTTTTTATCCATCAATGAATGGTACATTGCGTTCTATTGTAACAACCCTGGTTAAAAATCCATGTAAAAAATATAAGACCAAGGTCATGGGACATGTATTCCAAGCTTAATGGAGGGGAAAGCATCCTAGTGGATGTTCATTTTGGTTATTATGACTAAAGGAAATTGGCAAAGGCAATGGCAAAAGCTTTGAAAAGGCATGAGGCATTAATTGGTATTTTATTTATGAAAACATTGGAAAATTTGAGAAAATGAAGGTGAAAGGTCACAAGTTGCATGTGAGGAAGAAAATGATGGAAAATGAAGAAAATAGAGGCCTCATTAATAAAAAGGCTTCTGAGGGTCAATTGGTAGCTTTTGACAAGTTTTGGTGGAGCTATCTTCTATTATCTCTCTCTCTCTCATACTCTTGGACACTTAGAGTTTCTTGGAGCACTCTTGGAGGGGTGTGGCATACTTGGAGTTTTGGAGCAAGAAGGAAAAGGAAGAGTAGGAAATCACAAGAGGACATCGGGATCAACAACTATAGCTGGATTTATTTGTAGGTATCGAGTTGCATGTATGGTTCCTTGCTATTTTTGGCATGCATGGCACATGCATGTGGTTTCTTGGTTATTATATGTCATTTGCATGGAGGAATGCCTGGATTTATGGTCTTTTTGCTTAGCCTTTCCATTTCTTGGATAGCCATGGTGTTGTGGGTATCTTTCCTTTTGTTTTCTAGCTAGTTCTCATGTTTCTTTGGTTGTGGGTTGAGTTATTATTTCCTGGAGCCTTGGTTGGAAAAATGCTCTAGAAGCCTTGTAACAGCTTGGATTTAGTTACTAGTCCTAGAGCCTTGGTTGGAAAAATGCTCTAGAGCCCTGTAATAGCTTGGGTTGAGTTACTAGTCATGGATCTTTGGTTGGACAAATGCTTTGGAACCCTTGGTTGGTTGAGTTACTAGTCCTAGAGCCTTGGTTGGACAAATGCTCTAGAGACCAGCAACAGTTGTGGGTTGACTTACTAGTCCTAGAGCCTTGGTTGGAAAAAATCTGTAGAACTTGGTAGTAGCAGTGGGTTGATTTATTAGTATGGAAGTCGGGTTGGAACAAATGCTCTAGAGCCTTGGACACCTTGGGTAGAGACCAATCTAGTGATGGTTAGTGATGTTCAACCATGAGGTGGAATCATTGGTTGAGGGTTGAGGTTATTTGGCCTTTGTAATCGTTGGATGGTTTGATTGATTTATTTTATGAGATCCCACATTCATGCTTGTAATATGGCACAAGGGTAACTGACTAAAAGAAATATTTGGTTCAGCCTAGTCTACAATTTGGTGGTTCATGGAAGTCCCATACTTGGTCAGCTTATGCAATAATCAATAAGATCTTTCTTTCTCCTTGGTATTTTATGGGTAAATATACTTGTTATATGTGGCTTATATGGTTTTTATATCCTTGATATTTAGGTTGGTTTTATTTTGGTTATGAATGAGTTTTATGACATTGAAAATGTATGGCTTCCTTCATGTTTTGGTTAATCACTAAATGTAAGATGAATATGTGACTTAATATATGGTAATGTAGTTATTGTGATGAGGCATAAATTCTTCTTAATGATTCTGAGATAAATATGAGACCCCTATGCTCACATCTGTTGTTTAAACCTTGTAGAATATATATTTGTGACATGTTTGACAAAATTCATGTCATGGCTAGTAGGGGTCCAGTCAATTCGTTGTTCAAGTAATTACATTTGTATCATTATTCCATTTTTATATTTCATTCTTGGAAGTGTCATGGAGTTCTAGGTAGTGACCTGAGCGCTGGGCCTGAAAAAGTGGGACAAAATTCAGAGCGCTGGCACAGAACTGCTTCAGAACATCCCCAGTCGCAGACATACCCATGTTGTGGGAGAGATTGGAGGGTCTCAGTCACACTCATTCCCATTTCATGGGAGTGATTGGGGGATTAATGAAGTAAAAAGTTAGTTTGACTCAGTGGCTAGTCACTTAGAAGGTTTGGATGGCTCCTAGGGGTTTGGTATTAGGTATGGAAGGTTTGTGTTGTTGTGTTCTGTCGGTTCCACCTCATTAGCTGACACATAGGGAGTTGAATCATATCATAGTAAATCTTCATCACATGTTTACCCCGATTAGTCGGTTACTTGGGTAGATGTAGGAGGAGGGTGTTACAGAGTGGTATCATAGCATGGTTCCGCACTTGGACTAGATGGGAAGAATGTGTTTGTCATGCATAAATGTCGGTTGCATATATGTCCTTATGCTTGTGGTATATGTACTTTTTATGTATACATGGTAGTGGTCATTGTCACAATTGTGTTTCCATGTAGGAGTTGATGTTGTTGTTGTTGGGATTTGTTTTTCATGAATGCATGTCAGTTGAATATGCATTTGTTATGCATGTTAGTGTCTATAGGTTGTTGTGCATACATTGTCATGGTTATAGTTATGCATGTATAGTAGGTTAGATATTCATTGTGAGGTCATTGTATGTGGTTATGGCATCATGATTTTGTTGCTATGTTATGACTCTAATGTATTGATTGAGATAGAGCAAGAGATGTAGACCATCAAAGTGAGGTTGAAGCACTATACATTGGGGTAAGAGAAGATTGTCATACTGGTATTGTATGTTTGGAATGAAGGTATGTTAGATAATGGATTGTTATATGCATTGGGGTTATATACATGTTTGTCATTTTATTGTTGTTGTGGTTACATGCATGGTAGATGCTAGCGAATCAATGTGGTCATATGCACGTGTCAAATAGTCATGAATGATAGTAACTTGTTGTTATATGCATTGTTGTTTTTGTTTTATGTTAGTTAATTTGATGATTGTGTTATAGGTTAACTTGTTGATTCTTATATGATATTTAACTTGATGATTATGTTATATGTTAACTTGTTGTTGTTATATGTTAGTTAACTTGATGATTAGGGTTATTTCATTAATATCTTGATGTTGTATGTATTGTTTTTACCTGGATTTCTCTGTGTAGATGGTTATGGTTATGAAATTCATGTATGAGATGATATATTTATGATAGTGTGTTTTAATAATCTAGACTAACTGTGCATATGTGATTGTTATGCATGAATGGCAATTGTTTATGAGTTTATGATGTGAACATGTTAGCTAGTTACGGTTATGGACATTATGACCTTTTATATGTTTGAGTTGATATGTTGTGAAGTTATATCATGTTAATCTAGATTGATTGTGCAGACAAGCTAGCCTCCCCTGAGATATATTAAGGTATGATTTTTCTTGTGTCGTCTACTTGGTGCTTGAATGCTTGATTATGGCATTTATCTATTGATTAATTGCATGATATGAGTATGTGTCTATAAGATTGCTTGAATAAATTATCTTGTTTTAATATGGTTGTACTAACACATATGTGTTGAGACAACTAATATGTACTTGAGTGTAAGTAGGTGATAGTTATAGCATTATGTATTATGATTGATGAATGTGAGTTGATTGTTGATTATGACATGGTTGTTAGACTTGGTAAAGGTTGATTTCAAATTAATATACATGATCTCTTGATCTTTGGAACGTCTGACTTACATCTGCAAGTAGTTTCAGGGAAATATGTTTGGTACTAGCGTGACAAGGTAATAGTTGATTTGTTTATATAACTAACAACTGGGTGATGTGACAGTGCATAGTAAGACTCATCTACAACAAGGTAAAAGGCAAAAGACAAAAGGAAGGAATTGGATAAGAGTTCCTTTGGAAATGTTTGGAAACCTAATTCCAAACAAAGGAGTGTTTTGCATACAGGAAGTCTTCTTAACCCTAATTTGTATAAAATTATGTGGATATGTGATATATTCATGGACATGTATTTGATAGGTAGTTGTTGTCTAGTTATAGCTATATCTTTCAAAAGATAGGAGTCTCTTGAGAGATGGCATGGATGTGTTCATTTGCAAGGCAACGTGCTTGGCACAACAAGGTAAGGTAACTGGTATATTGTTATAATTATTTATGCACTTATAGTTATGTGTTTATGGAAGAATGATGCAAGGATTGCATAGTAAAAGAGACCTCCATGAAATATTGAAGAAGGCTCAAGTTGAATTTCCTTTGGAACCATTGGGAACCATGGGGATTGAGTCATGGTATTTGTTTCCAGTCTTGTGCTTTTGGTCTTTTGTGATTTGTTGCACTTGATTTGCGGCTTTGTTTATGTTAAGTGTATGGCCACACCACTTTGTTTTTGGTGTCGTATTGTTATTGGTTTTCATGGTTTTATTTTGGTTTGTTTCTCGTTATTTCCTTTTATGCTAAGAATCGTGGGAACTGGTTTGGGAAATAGGAAAGTTAGTGGATCTTGGGGAGAGCTAAATGAAATCCAGCAGGTAATGTAAGACTCAGAAGAAGTCGGTGCATGTCTAAGAGTAGTTGAAGGCAAGAGTATGATAGTGGATTGGATTGGATGGGTCCATTGGGATAAATGGACGATGGCAGAACATACATGAGAAAGGCAGTAGGAAAGGTAAAGTAAATGAACTTGAGGCATCACATTCCTTGGCTAAGTTTGGAAATGTTGTTCTCAATGTTGTGCATGATGTGCATGGATAAAGGGTGTTCTCTTAACCTTGACCTTATGCTATCTGGTAATTATGTAGTGAGCATGATTATGTTGATGTTTATATAAGTATACATGTATGTATGTATGTGTGTATGTATGTATGTCTTGTCTGACATGGTCATCATGGATCATGGTTGTTTAATGCTAATGTTTATATGTATATATGTGTGTATGTATGTCATTGTCTGACATGATCATGATTGTTTTATACTAATGTTTATGTATCTATGTATCTATGTATCTATATATATATGTATCTATGTCACTATCTAAAAGGGTTGTCAAGGATCATTCTTGTGGAGGAATGATTGCTTATTCAGGTGAATGGAATGAAGAGTTTCTTGGTTTATGAGGAATCAACTGGGAAGAGTAGCCCTGACAAATTTATGAGGTTAGTATCATGTGGATATGAGTTTATATTATGTGTTTATACTATGTTTATGTTTATGTTATGGATAGGCTATGTTGAGAGATACATAAACAAAATGAAAACAGCGTGATCCACAGCATGTTAAGATAAGCATGGACGACAGAGAGACACTGGAAGCAATGTTGTTTGGTAGAGACGGTGTGGTTTTGGATGTGCAATGCTATTGTTGTGTATATGTTGTTCATATTATATATTTAGTTATTGTACCAATGGTGTTGTGTTCCTATTTTATATATGGCGTTGTGTAAATATTGCGTATGTAATGTTGGATCAAGATGGTGCTATGTACATGTTGGATATGTGGTGTTGTGTACATATTGTATTGTGCACATGACGGATGTGCGGCGTTGTGTGCATATGGTGTTGTGCGCATGTTGGATATGTGGTGCGGAGTACACATGGTGCTATATACATGTTGTATATGTAGTGCAATGTACATATGGTGTTGTGTGCATGTTGTACATATGGTGCTATGTACATATGGTGTTGTGTGCATGATTGTACATGTGGTTTTGTGTGCATGTGGTGATGTGTACATGTTGTACATGTGGTGTTGTGTGTAGGAGGTGATTTGTACATGTTATGCATGTGGCATTGTGTACATGTGGTTTCGTGTACATGTCGTGCATGTGGTGTTGTGTACATGTGGTATTATTTACATATTGTATAGGTGGTACACATGTCACATACTATGTATTATTTATTTATTTACACATTATACATGTGTTATTATTTACACTATGTATGTGCATTGTGTAGTTGTGGTATTGTGACATGTGTATTCGTTGTGTTGTACTTTGTGTAGTACATGTATGTGTTATTTGTACATTGGGTGTAGGTGTATGTATTGTGTGGTATTGAAAATCGTGTGTGAATGTATGTATTGTGATGCACATTGTGTATGTGTACATGATTGAAGAAAATAAAAAGGCACTGGGAGTTTGCTGGGTGTGGCAACCAATATGGCATGTGTACAAAAAGTACAAAGGACAAAGGTAGAAGCGAAGGACTAATTAAAGGATGAGTATTAGTATTTTATTTCAATTTTATTATGCATATGATCTATGATTCTGACTTATGATGATTGCATTTTATTTATGATTATTGTTTATGATGAATGATTTTGATCTATGATGGTTGTGTTTTGAGCTAACTAGATGTGATGTGTTTATACATGATGATTTGGTCAAGAGCTAGTTTGGCTTGTTGTGACAAGAAGTGAACATAAGTGCAAGTGTACCTTATTGACGAGCTAGAAATAAGGTATGATTTGAGTTTATTTCAATTTATTTTGAATCTAATGGTGGTTATGTGCTTGGTACAGGAAAGTGGGGGTGAAATGCCTAGTTGGGTTGTTGAAATCGAATGCAAGAATTAGCAATGGTAAAAGGAATTGGAACATGTAGTAGTATGTTGGTAAAGCACTTCACAAGTAGGGCCATTATGGGACATTGGTACCCAATAGTGTCCACTGATTTCCATGAGCATGCTATGACCGGTATGATGGTTTTGGGGTAGGGATATGTCTTGGTTTTTGTATCTTCTTATGCGAGGAAGCCTTACCAAGGGATGGACTTCCCAGGATGGGGGTGCCAATGAAACTTGGAAGGTGTCTGACTGCACTGAAGGGGGTGACCAGATTGCCCGAGGGACTATGTAGCAGAGAAGGAAAGGTCGAGGATGGATTTATTTTGGCCATTAGCATTGCCATATGGAATTAGATGCACATTGGGAGTGTGCCCTAGAACAAGCAGCCAATAAATATTCACTGAGAGGACAAGTGGCACAGGATTGTAGTGTTGGACATTGGATGCAGCTTTGACTTTGCCAGTGGATTCTGGGCTTCCTGGGAAGGAGGTGAATCTCGGTATTAATTGAGGGTGGAGGTGTTTTTGGCATTATGATACAAGTATTGTCCTTGATGGAAACTCTACAGGTCAACTCATTTTTTATAAGAGGCTAACAGGAATATTCAGAGGCAATAAGGCAGTGGTACAGAGGATCGGGAAGATGGAACTAAGGTCTATTGATCATAATAAAGAAGTTGAAGGAAGAAGATGATGTAAGATAAGTTTAAGAGATACACGTAGGTTCACTTAGTCCAAGCAATGTATACACGCAGGTACTCAGAACAAAAATAGCATATAATGTACACATGCACTCCCACAGAAGGCAAAGTGCGTACATGTTGAAAACCATGGTTTTGGTCTGAGGTATTTGGTTCAAGGTATCATTGGACCATGATATTGACCCTAGGTATTTAGTCTGAGGTATTCAGTTTGTGCTATTTGATCCAAGGTATTGGTCCTAAGTGGATTCGGTCCATGGTATTGAGAAAGGCCAAAAATTATATAAAGAAGAGAGGATCATAAGGCCAAATGTGCAAGTGAATAAGATTCTAAGGAATACATCTATCTAAATAATATTCTATGTTGCAAGGTTATGTTTGGGACTAGATCTAAAATATTTATGTTCACCTTGAGTTTCATATTGGATCAAGATCATGAGGCTTGAAATGACTTATTCTTGAATGATTTGATATTGGTTGAGGCTAGATTGGATGTTTTGCATCTGTTTTATTCGTTATCTATCATGATCCAGGTTTGTTTGAAGTCTAGAATTGCAGTAAGGTTCTGAGCCAATATTTGTAGATCTATACGCAGGTTCATTTCGGCAAAAGAGAGTATACACGCAGGTTCTATTCTTTCAAGTAGCGTATACAAAAGAAAGGCTTGATGTTTAGAGATGACTGATCTATCATATCAATATTGCTAATTTATTATTGCTGCTATTTTACTGTTGTTCATCAATGAAGTCTTCTTAGATCTAAATGTAAATATGAATGCATAAGGAGGTTGATATTTGATTGATTGTATAAGTGAGAAGAAGTGTTTTTTGTTGCATGCATGTGTAAAGTTTTGTAAGTTGACAGTAGATGTTCAGTACACTGCTAGTTGGTACAACTTGCGATTTAGATATTTTATGATTCAGAATATTTAGAGGTATACGCAGGTTGGGCTGAAGGAAGTAACGTAGACACGCAGGTTTTTTTAATTAAAGTAGTGTATACAATCTGACACATGAATTTTTGAGGTTTCAATTGGTTCTGAATGTTGATATGGGTTTCTAGGTTCAGCACAATGTTCGGATGACAATGATCTGATTGTTTCAGATTAACTGCATGTTGGTTGATGAAGTTTGAGTTTCTAAATTTCTGATGAGTTATCGATGAGTCAAGGTCTTCATATGTATTGATATGTGCCAGGAGCATCCATTCTAAAAATTTATGAAACGTGGTCCCTAGTGGAAGAGTGGAGTTTTCTGTAGGTTGGCACCTACGTACTAGTAAATATATTGGCTAGTACAAGAGCTAGGGGGTTGTAGATCCCTTCCAGTAGAAGTTGGAAAACAAGAGAAGGTTTTAACCTTCTGTAGGTAGAAGCCTACGTACTAGTATCATTCCGCACCAGTACAAGATTGTAAACAGATTTTCTTATTATTAAAAGAAGACAGAGACGACAACAGCAGGTGGTTTTCACCCACAATGGGTTTCCACCTTAAATCTTGGTGTTCATGTGTGTTTCTTATGTGTAATGATTTATTATGTTTATACTGCACATGGTTATTGTTTAATTATTGATGAAGTATTGATGCACTAATTAAATATCAACATATGATGAATTAACTGAATCATAAGTTTACTGCATAAACGATGGTTTCCTTAAAGACAGTTGCGTGTACACGCTAGTTCCCCTCTCTGAAGTAGCATATATAAATCTGATTATGAAGAAGAAAAATTCTTCATCTGATATATTCACCCCCCCCCCCCCCCCCCCCCCCCCTAGTATTATTTCCAACAATTGGTATCAAAGCAGGTCCTTCAGAAGAAGCTTGATCACTTGAAGGAAGATCCATCAAGATGAATAATCATGAAAGCATGGCATCCATCAAACCGCCAATCTTCAGTGGAGCAACTTTGTTTATTGGAAAATAAGAACCACAACCTATCTACAATCTCTTGGAACAGATGTCTGGGAAATTATGGAAGGAGAATATAAATTTCCAACAACAACTCCTATAGACATAACAGGTAAAAAGAAATATTAAACCAATGCCAAAGTTGTCAATACTTTATTGGGAAGTTTGTCACAATGAGAGTTTTTCAAAGTCATGCAGCTCAAATCAGCCAAAGAGATATGGGACAGAATCGTTCAGAGCTACGAAGGAGACTCTCAAGTAAAACGTGCTAAGCTTCAAACTCTCGTAATTCAGTATGAAACTCTGAAGATGCATATTGATGAGAGTATATCTAGTTACTTATTATGTATAGATGAAGCTGTTAATTGTATGAAGAATCTGGGTGAAGAAATAAAGGAAGTTACCTTAGTTGAGAAAATTTTGAGATATTTGTCTGCTAAATTTGAATCAAAATTGTCTGCAATAGAAGAAAATAGGGTTTGCAGAATATCACTGTGACACAACTTCACAAAATCCTAATTTATTTTGAGAGGAGAAAAGGAGGTCCATCAGATATGAGAGAAGTCGCATTTAAAGCTTCAACAAAAGGAAAAAGAAAAGGAAGAACACATGAACCAGGAAACATGTCAGAAGAAGAAGATGAGGTATATTTTGTCAAGAAGCTTCAACAGGGTTCTGGAAGGTTCAGAGGTAAGCTACCTTTCAAATGCTTTGCTTGTGGTAGAGTTGGTCATTATGCTACTAGATGTCCTCATAAAGATAAATATGAAAAAGGAAAGGAATATGCAAAAGGGAATAGGAAACAAGTTGTGAATAGGAGTTACTATACTCATGAAGATAGCAATGGTTTATCTAATAGTGATAAAGATGAAACTAGTCAAGATTACAGACTTCTCATGGCTTATGTTAGCGATGATTTTTGGGATAGTTTAGAAGAGGATAGTGATGGTTTATCTAATAGTGATGATTATAGACTTCTCATGGCTTATGACAATGATGATTTTTGGGATGCTTTAGAAGAGGAAAACTTTCATGAAGAAATCTTTAAACTCAAAATATGTTTAGAAGAAAAGAATATGATCATAGATACCTTGACATACCAACTTGCTGAAAAAGAAAAACACAATGAAAAACTAGAATGTGAAATTGTGGGCCTAAGAAAATATCTTGAGAAAACAAAATCTCTCAATCTTAGATTTGCTAAAGGATTAGAAACTTTAAATGAAATTATCGAAGTCCAGTGTTCTCCTATGATAAAGATAGGTCTTGGATATACTGAAGAAGAATCTTAATCACAGAAGCCATCAACCTCCACAAAACGTTATCTTGATGTAGCAAATATCATTGAATAGTATGACAATCGTAAGCAAAGGCATAAAGTTGATCACCAGGTAAATCATATTCAATTTGCTCCAAGGATGAATATCAATAGAAGCCACAACCAACCTCAGGCAAATCATACTCAATTTGCTCCAAAGATGAATATCAATAGAAACTACAATCAACAGGGAAATAGATTTGATAGTCACAAAAACTTCTTTAATGGGCAATGTTTTTTATGTCATAATTTTGGGCACAAAGCTGCTGAATGTGTTGCTTACAAAACCATCATGACTAGAGAAGCATGAGATCAAAGGACTGATGAAAAACTTGGTAAGCTTGAACCTAGAGCAGATGAAGGGATTCTTCTTGGTTATTCTTCCAGAAGCAAAGGAAATAAATGTTATAACAAAATACTTGGGAAAATTGTTGAAAGCATTGATGTTGTAGTTGATGAAGCATGCAGAAATCCAAAACAGATAAAATCAATGAAAGGTTATGACAATGAGAAAGGTGGGGATTACTTTCCCACATCAAATCAAAATTATATTAAAGAAGAAACCAATGAAGCACCAAAAGAAGATATAATGGTAGAAGAAAAGACTTCATCCAGGTATGTTCAGAAAAATCATCCAGAAACTCAAATTTTAGGAGAAAGGGAGGCTTGTGTACAGAAAAGAAGAACTATTATAGGGACCTCAAGCTATCTAGCATTACTATCCTCCACCAAACCTCAAAATGTAAATGAAGCATGCAAATATGAATATTGGGTCAAGGCCATGGATGAAGAACTTGAGAAAATTAAAAAAAAAGACACTTGGGAATTAGTTCTTAGACCTCATGATAAAAATATTATAGGAACTAAATGGATATTCAAGAACAAGCTAAATGAAAATGGAGAAGTCATTAGAAACAAGGCCAGACTTGTTTTTAAAGGGTATGCTCAACAAAATTTTGAAGAAACTTTTGTACCTGTTGCTAGACTTGAAGCCATAAGAAAGTTTCTTGCTCTTTCCAGTTTTTGGAAATTCAAAGTATACCAAATGGATGTAAAATCAGCCTTCCTTAATGGAGATTTAGAAGAAGAAGTTTATATTGAACATCCAGAAGGATTCATTCTTGGAAATGATGCAAAACTTGTATGCAGACTCAAAAAGGCTCTCTATGGTCTGAAACAGGCTCCAAGGGCTTGGTATTACCACCTTGACAAATATCTACACCAACAAGGTTTTACAAAAGTTTTTGCAGAAAGCAATTTATATACAAAGATTGAAAATGATAAATTGCTAATTATTATTGTTTATGTTGATGATATCATTTTTGGTAGCAATGAAGAATCCATGAGTCATAATTTTGCTTTCAGCAATGCAGCAAGAATTTGAAATGTCCTTTCTTGGTGAACTTACCTATTTTCTTGGCATACAATTTCAGCAAACTAAAGATGGTATTTTTCTTTCACAAACCAAATATCTCAAGCAGATCTTGAAAAAGTACAGAATCAAAAATTCTAAACCTGTATGTACTCCAATGGTAACAGGATGCAGTCTTAGCTCAAATGATGAATCAGCAGCAGTACATCAACCAACTTACAGATCCATGATTGGAATTTTGCTTTATCTAACAGGTACCCGACCTGACATCATGCATGCAGTAGGAATAGTTGGAAGATTCCAAGAAAATCCAAAGGAATCACACCTTCAGGTAGTCAAAAGAATTTTCAAATATCTTCAAGGAACTCAAGACTTTGGACTATGGTATCCTAGAGATGTAGATCTTACTCTTCATGCATATACAGATGCAGACTGGGCAGAAAGTGTTGATGATAGAAAAAGCACTAGTGGTGGTGCATTCTATATGGGTTCTGTTAGCCTCCTGCTGCAGCAGGTTACTCATCTTTCATGATTGAAATTTTTACATGCCAAATATGTCATACCTTGCATATTGCAATGTTCCATATTTGCTACAGAGGCCAAAGAAGGATGCCATGAGAGTGTGCCAGTTCAAGTGCCACTGTTGTGTTTCAATTTGATATACTATTCCATTTTTGAAGAATTTTTCAGTTAAAGGGAGGTCCAAATAGTGCAATCTTGGTCTCCCTAGGTTTCAATTTCCTGTTTTAGAATATAGAGAATGAATATCTGTCCAAACAGCTTAATCTTGGCAGATTCTTAGACAGGTAGAGAATTAAGGAGCCCAACTACTTAATCTGGGCCCTTGGAAGAAATAAGGGTAGTTTTGAGATAGGAGGACAGAAAAAGAAAAAAGTTGAAAAGCTGGGTCTGCAAGTCTAAGTGCACCCAAACCAAAAAGAAGAAAAAATGTTAGGTAAGTAGGCTGGGTAGGTATTTTTGAGGTTGTAGAATGTTGATTTGTGATCAATTCTATATTTTCAATTGTCATATCTGTTCAGATCACAATTATCAGGCAGTTTCCATTTGAAGGACTCAAGCGAGGCATGACTAACTTCCCCCTTCCTCCTTATTCCCCAAATCACTCACTAACTTCCCTGAAGAGATCAAGATCTGCTTGATGCCTCTTAGTTTCATCATTTTCCATATCATTCATCTTGGTAAAGATCTACTTCACTCAAGGAATATTCATACTTCCTCTATGAATCATTTTCCCCTTAATAGCCTAAGTTTCACATCTTTCTTATCACTTGTCATATTAACTATTAACTTTACTATATAGCTCCCTATCTATTTCCCCTTCCCCTACTAAAAAATATGTTAAAAAACTCCTCTATATACTTATCCCCTCCCCCCTGGTTGAAAAATAACCATAAGTATCCCTTAGGAATTACTAAGTTTGCCTGAAACTTAGTAAGAACCCTCATGTTGTTTATAAAAATCCCTTCCAAATGCATTAGGACTCATTCCTATGCATAAAATCCCTCTTTCCGCCCTTATCCCAAAGTCATGCATGTAAATAAATTAACCCCGCGCACATTTAACCCCAAAAACCCACTTTTCCTAAAGTTTTCTACCCCCGCCGAATGAAATATTAAATCAATTGGCGCGCGGGCCCCCTCCTTATCCATTCGCCGCCTTACCTTATCCGCCAGTCGTCAGATCTGGCGCGCCCGTGATCTACGGTGGGCAGGTATTTTCATGCCCCGAGCTGTCGAGGGTTAGCGCCCAGGACATTGGCGATTTTGCCGCTGTACTCCCACCACGCGTCGCCCTCCCAGCTGTGGCGGAGCCCCCCTTGACAATACCGCCCAAGCGCAAAAGCGGTGTGCCCGAAACCAGATACCACCCTCCCCTTGCGTGATGTAAGCACCACGTCACCCGCCAAGTTGCCGCCATCTCACCCCTTCCTGCCTGCGCCTTGCTGACATCACCCTGCCACCGTGTCCCTGCCACGTCATCACCCCGTCGTACTGCCACGTCACCCTGCTGACATCATCATGCTGACGTCATCACCGTACAAGAGGGTACCATTACTGACGTCATCCATCGTACCGCTGAGGTCATGCTGACGTCAGCAGCTGAAAAAAACGCGCAAGTGCGAAATCTAAGCTTCGGAAGCCCAGAATGAAAAACAGGGGCAGTTTTCGATGCGCGATTGCTACAGGAAATGAGCCAAAATGGGGAATCTTTGGGGAATCCTTTGATTCCCCAGTCGTTTTTGCGCCGAAAAGGGCAGAAAAGGCCCGATTTTGTAGTTTTTAGCATATCAACAGAAAGAGAGAGGCCTAATTCAGGCATTAAAGAGTATCAAAGCCAAAATTAACGCCAAAATTTATGACAAAGAGTATCAGTGTTGCGGCAAAGTGTATCAGTGTAAATCTTTCAGCGGCCCGAAGCAGGAAAACATTAAAGAAGCCTTTTGAATAATTGACCGGAGAATCCACAGTTTTATCATTTTTGAACCAACGTTTCAAATCCCAAGTGGGATCCATCTTCAGGATGAGAGAATGATGATGACAGAAGAGCAGCGGAGAAGTAATAAACAGTGATGAGGATGAAACATTTAGGAAAACCAAACATGTCGGCTGAATTAATAATTTTT
>APFE030722480.1:0-17422 GCA_000404065.3 Pinus taeda | reverse complement strand
GGATGCATGGCTACCAAAACAGGGGGCACACCTGTAACAACTACTAAAGTAACTATAGCCTAAAAAGTAATAAGAGAATGACCTAGTTGAATCATTGTTAGGGACTAGACCACACGAGACAAAGCTATGACAGAAACTCACAAACTAGACCACACTAATCAAAAATAACCTCAGCTTGGTACTCCTTGAGTCAGTTCTTGACATTATAACACCCACAAACACCTAGGAGAAGAATTCAAAACCACGGTCCACCTAGAAAATTAAACTTACAATATTTGCACAATACTAAGTAATACTAGGAGGATGAGAGGGAATTACCCTAATTAACTAGACTCATCATGAGAATCATCCTACCAAACATGGAATAATACACCCACATATCAGAATTCCCGCATTATGCTTAGACAATGAAGTATCGGACCTAAGACTAATTATAATAAGAATTTCACTAAGCCTGAGCCAAACAATAACCCCTAGCTGACAACTAGGTACAAGATTCAAGTGACCAGGGAAAATAGACAAATAATGAATCAAGAACAAGAGGTAAGTAATCTCAATTACCTCACCAAAATAGATAGAAATTTCCCCCCATTGACCTTCACAAACAAAATCCATAAGCTACAACAAAATCTCCACATACAAAAGAATATAACCCTCCCACCTTTGCTTCTTCAACAACATATAACCCACATACCTTTCCGCATAAGAATCAGACTCCCATATAGGCATCTCTTTTCTAACTAAGGAAATTTGAACCACCAGCATCAACAGGGAGGTTAGCTACTTGAACTCTTCTCTGCGTCGAGCCTCCACCCAAAATACCTAAGATAAGGCTAGTTGCATGTATAAATAACCATAAATGGCGATTTGATAGGATGCATGTTGGGGGTGATCCAAACCCCTTGTTCATGAATTCTCATCACATCATAGGGCAGTAGGCTCAGCGTCCAAGGCCCCCTCTTATTAGTTACAGTGTTTCTTTTTTACACAATGGGAAAACCTATCATAATTCATTTTTCAATCCAACAATGAGGAAAACTATCATTGGTTGGTATCCGTGAATGTAGGCTAACTCATCACTATTATTCAAGGAAAACCACACCACCTAGAATTCCCCCCCTAGTGGTTTGTAAGGGGACATGGTTTCATTCTTGCATCTGAATCTTGGGTCGTTAACCTATTTCCTTACATCTGAAAAAACAAACACTTAACCAAGCAGAAGCAGTTTTAGGACATACTCTAAGCCCATTGTTAATTACATTATTATGGATTAGTTTGAAAAACTAAAAATCTATATTAAATTAATAAAAAACATGGAAAACTAAATTTAAAATCTCATCTCATAGTTGATTATGTTCTGAGTTGGTTTTACATGGAAATTAAATGTCTGGAACTTTAATTAAAATATATGAATTAATATATTTTTGGATATTAATGTAATGTCATTAATGAATGTTAAAAAATTAAACCATGCATTAAATAAATTTTGTGTGTGTGTGTGTGTTATGCAACCAACTCATAAAATAGAAGAAGAGATAGATCAACGACTTCAAAATTAGCCTCTTTGAGGAGGAAGCCTCCTTTACATTACACAAATGAACAATTATTGGATGATTCAAATGAAAATACCTCATTTCTAAATACAGGAGTCTAAGGGGTCACAATATAATCAAAATTAACATAACAATAAAATGTAAGTGAAAAACAATAACAATAGTGGGCTTTTGTGGGGCACAATAATAACCATATGGGGACTACATGGGCACAACAATAACAATAAGGGGGCTACACTAACAATAACAATGAGGGAATACACTAGTATTATAGGGACCTAACATGCCCCTTTCCTTCAGAAAAGTGTTGTCCTCAACGCTTTAGTAGTTTTGGATGCTTCTGTATAAAATTCTCATCCTCCCATGTGGAATATTCAGTGGCTAAGTTCTTCCACTTGATGAGATACTCTGAAATTGATTGATTTCATAGTTGTCAAGTTCTTGTTTCTGTGACTGCTTCAGGTTCTAATATGATTTTTCCTTCCTTGTCAATTTATGGCAATATTATTTGAACTGGGAGCTTGTCACTTATAACCTTCTTTAAGCATGAAACATGGAAAGCCGGGTGCACTTGAGAAGATGTAGGAAGCTCCAATTTGTATGCCATAGTACCGTAATCTTTTTCAACACCTTGTAAGGACCATAATACTTTGGTGATAATTTATTATCCTTCTTAGCTCTCTTGAGGGGCATTTTTTTGTATGGTCATAGCCGTAAAAATATCCAGTCACCTACATCAAAACTTCTTTCGTTGCGACGTTGATATGCCTGTTGTTTCATTCTATTCTGCACCAAAGAGAAGTTATCCTTTAATAGTTTGAGAACTTATTTTTGATGCTCGATGTGATCTTCCACTACTTGAACTTTAGAATGATTGTCCAAGACTTTTTGGATATCCAAAGAAATAGATGATTTTGATGTTTGAACCTATAGTGAACATAATTGTGCAATTACTCCTCATTGTTCTTTCTTTAGAAGCTTTTTCATGACATTAGCGCTGATTAACTTTATTAGTTTCCTTATTATGCCCGTTAATTCAACCTCCTTTCCTTCCCAAAAAAAATTCAAGAAAAATTCTTGAAAATTAAAAGCTACCGTACCCAAAGATTGTAACAATTGGACTCCTAGTAAAACACCAGCAACACCCATTTGAATGGAAAGCATTGGACTATGAAATATGTTATAAAATTATATATTACAGAGAAATGGAATGCATAAAATATTGCAAAAATATATACACAGAAAACGCATAAAACAAGAGGGACACAAATATACGTGGTTCACCCAGTTTGGGCTACATCCACGGAGAAATAATTAGTCCTTCCTTTTATATTATCCAGCAAACTGAAGTGATACAACCTACAACAGATCCGCTGTAATTCCCTCTTCACTCTCAACCTCCTCTCTCTTCCTCACTTCAACTACAGATCTACATAGACGCAATACAATTCCCTCATCTATAGCGAGGGTTTTCCTTCTAGGGAAAAAATCCCTAAATTAAACATAACTTCTAATGTTAGATCTCTGCCTAATGAACGGCCCAGATTGACTACAAAATTACAACATTTTAGAAGGCAGCGAATATTTTATGGCGGCGTTGCCACCCCATTACGAACTAGGGTCCAATGCGGCAATACCTTTGAATATAGAAGATAATCAGGCTCCACACCCAGCAATACATATTCTCCCATGGATAGCTTGATATTATGGCACTTTCCAGAGTAATTTATGGTTCCTCCATTTGCAACCATCACTTGACACTCTGGTGTTGGATACAACAAGCAATTCAATTCCTTGGTTGTCTTACAATGAATAAAATTATGGGTACTACCCGAATCAATCAACAATATTACCTTTTTCTTCTTGATATGTCATTCTATCTTGAGAGTTTGAGAAGTGGTAATTCCTGCCAATGCATTACAAGATATGATCAAACTCATTTATTCTTTCTTTGGGGTTGATTCTGAGTGTATATCTTCTTATTTTTATGTTTCTTATTCCATTTCTTCCTCCTCTTCCCAATCTATGTAAATTAATTTCTTCTTAGCACACTTATGACCTTTAGTGTATTTTCTATCACAACTGTAACAAATCCCTTTTGCTCCTTTTTCTTCCAATTGTTGTGATGTCAACCTTGTAGGTTTTGGAAGGCTAGGAACAACAACACTTACATCTTTAGAATTGTGAGTGGTAGGCTTCCTTGTTGCAATAATTTTGCTTTCATTTTTTCTTGCCAGCTTGAATTCCTTCTCCAATGAATCAAGTTCCCGACGGTGAACTTCATGTTGGATATTATCCTTTAAAGTCCCTATGAAGACTTCAATCTTATGCTCCTCTAGAATATCATTTACCCTTATATCAATTTTTTAGAAGTCCTCAATGTGCTCTGCCATTGAACCCTTTTGTTTGGGATTTGTCAATTCGCTAAAGAAGGTGTAGCTCTTTGTATCCTCATAATGTGCTATCATTTCCTCTGTAAAAATTGACCAAGTGACAAGTGGTTTATGAGAAAAAAATTCATCGATACCATGCAAACTGATTGGGTTCTAAATATAAAGTTGCACTGCATACCTTTTGTGTGTGTTGCACATTAAGAAGATCAAAATATTGCTCCATTTGTAGTATCCATGTTGTCGGATCCTTGCCGTCAAACTTTCTCATATTGATCTTTGGAATATGGTGGGTCTTCAATCCAATGTTAGAGTTTATGAAATCATGATTAATGTTTCTTTTACTTTCGTCATGACTTTCATCTAATACATTTTCGTCATTAGTAAGCATTTCTTGTAGCAACTTCGTCGAACCTTCCTTCAAACCTTCCATGTCTTATTTCAAACCATTCTTCAAATCGTCCATGTTTGATTTTAAATAATTCTTCAAACCATCCATCTTAGCTTCCATTTCATTTTTGGTATTGTGAGAGCAAAATTTGTTGCACTTGGTCTCGTAATTTTGATATATCATGTTGCATTCTTCCTCTTCTCCATGCATCATAGTACAACTTTATGGTTGCTTACTAGTTGTTTCAATTTTATTTCTTCGAGGAATTTTTAAATCAAACAATGATATCTATGCTTCACTATTCCCTTTGAATCACTTCATACTGATTTTTCAAACAAAATTTATGTAATATTTAAAAAAACACATACATCTTTCTCTCTTTTAGGAGCTTGGTCTCGAAATTATTGTAACTCTGTAATTTCAAATCTCCAAGTTCTAAATTTTTTTTCCAATGGTATATCTCTGAGTTCTCTTCCCAACCCCACAAGCCTTATCGATATTTGATTCTTCAAGAAAGAGTTATTCCAAATCTCCCATGATGATCTGATTATGGACTAGTTCAGTAGAGCGAAGTTGTACAAAATGCCACATGTCACTGTTTCAACCTTCGGCCTTGAAATTTCTACATGGAAAACTAAATTCTATGCACTTTAAGCCATTTTTTTCATAATTCGACTCAGATGCCTAAAACGAAAGTTATGGCGATTTTCCCTAGGTCACCTGTTTGAGACAGAATTCTAGATCCCGCAAAAACCCTAACTTCCTCAGAGCATATATCCAAAAATATAACAAACTGAGTTCTGAAATTTTTACACGAAGTGCTTTGAGATTTCGCTCCACTTGGTAAAAATTCCAGCTTCTGAAGCCTCGTAGAAACAAAGTTATGATGATTTTCCCTAGGTAACTTGTTTGAGACAGAACTATGGAGCACACAAAAACCCTAACTTACTCAGAGCATATCTCCGCAAATATAGTGAACCAAGATCCAAAATTTTTACATGAAGTTATCTGATATTTCAGATCCACGTGGTAAGAATTTAAGCTTTTGAATCCTCGTAGAAAAAATGTTATAGTGAAAATTACAAGATGATCTGTTTGAAGAACTGAAACCCTAGAAGCCAAAGCTCTTATACCAAATGTTATGCAACCGGCTCACAAAATAGAAGAAGAGATATATCAATGACTTCAAAATCAGCCTCTTTGATGGGGGAACCTTCTTTACGTTACACAAATGGAAAATTCTTGGATGATTCAAATGACAAAACCTCCTTTCTATATATAGGAGTCTAAGGAGTCACAATATAATTAGAGTCGACGTAACAATAATAATGTAAGGGTACAACAATAAAAATAATGGGCTTCTATGGGGCATAGTAATAATAATATGGGGACTACGTGGGCACAAAAATAACAATATAGGGGCTACACTGACAATAACAAGTGACCTGATAGCGTGTGTGCGCGTGTGTGGTGGGGGGGTAATCAAAAGCATATATGTAAATGTAATGTGTGTGTGTGTGTGTGTGTCAGGCTAATCAAAAGTACATATGTAAATGTAATGTGTGTGAGAGTGTGTGTGTGTGTTAGGCTAATCAAAAGCATATATGTAAATGTAACGTGTGTGAGAGTGGGTGTGCGTGTGTGTCAAGCTAATCAAAAGCATATATGTAAATGTTATGTGTGTGTGTGTGCCTAATCAAAAGCATATATGTAAATTTAATATGTGTGTGTGTGTGTGTGTGTGTGTGTTTGTGTGCCTAATCAAAGTCATATATGTAAATGCAATGTGTCTGTGTGTGTGTTTCAAGCTAATCAAAATAATATATGTAAATGTAGTGTCGTGTGTGTGTGTGTGTATCTAATCAAAAGCATATATGTAAATGTGATTTGTGTGAGAGAGTTGTATGAGCTTAATTTATTCTTGAGCTTGTCTAAGTAACCTATTTGGAAATTTTAGAAGAAGAGAAGCAATTTTTTTATGGGACCCCTTATAGGTTGAGATTTCATTAGAGAATAATGAACCTAGAAACAACACAAGAAGACAACATAGTCCTATTACCTTCTATTAATATTAGTGATTCAAAGAGTTAGCAAAACATCGAATGAAAGCTTGAATTCAAATTCAAAACAAAACAAAAATTGGTGGAAAGAAGTGAAACTCTTGTAATATCTAATGAGAAGGAAATACAAATAATGAAGATATTATTGGGAGGAAAAATGAAGTACGCCCTCCAAGCTCTCTCAAAGAGAGGTTCATTTTCTCTAATTTAGGAATCTCTCTAATTTAGGAGTCTCTCCAATTTAGGAGGTTAATGCTTTGGTACACCAAGTAACCAAAACATTATTTAGTACGTTGGAACTACTAATACAAGAAATGTATTTTGTGTAGATGAGTTAAGTCAGACTAATTTATCTCCAAGCTTGTGTAAGAAAATTATTTGGAAATTGAAAGAAGAAGAGACAAAAAACTTTAAATGGAGACTTTTCATAGATTGAGATTGAATAGGAAGAAAGGAATTTACAAATAGTATGACCTTACTACCTCCTAACAATATTAGTGATCCTATAGGATTTTGAATAACAAAGGGTTTACATGATAGAAGTAAAATCATGCACTAAACTCTAGATCCAACGTAATAACATTAAATGGAACAATGGTAAAAAAAAAATCCGAAGTGAAGGAAAATAAAATTCACAACAAAATGATAATTCCTTTCCTCCATTAAAATTCCACACAATTTCAAATAATTGTTTTCAATATAGGTAACAAATGCCTCAAGCTTGATCGCAAAATAGATATCAATATAGTACAAATGATTAGAAAAGAGTCTCTAATAACAAAATATATTGCTTCTTATAAGAAACTACACCCTCTATAACTCCCAACCTAGCTCTTAAGAGAGTTTCTATAGTTTTCCAAACATGAGTAGTTGTTGTCATCATGTTAATCCACAACATACATTATGAGATAAGAACCAATTTGTGATAGTTGGAATTGAAGACTATTTTATTTGCTCATTACATAAAGAAAAAATTACCCCCATTGCCATTATTTAGCTACAAAGGGGGAAATAACCCTTTTCCTAAAGAGGGCGAATTTATCAACATCAATTCTCTATATTTTCTTGATCCCAAACAACATTCCTTCATAAAAACATACACTACTAATCTCAATCTACCTTTTAATCCATTCATGCAATAAATAAGGGAACTCAACAAAGAGAATTCCATGTGTATTTAAATAAATGTACTTGACTTTTTACAATTCAGGGTATTCATGCAAGTTTTGATTCTTTTTATGGTTGAACTTAACTTCTTTCTAATTCATTCAATCATGGATATCCTACCACAAGAGTTTCCATGGCATTTCTATGTTTCTTCTTGCAACATACTCTTCAATCTTAGTAATAGAACAAATTATTGGCATTAAACACTAGATATAAGGTTCGACACATAGACCAACAATAGAGTTCACTAGTAACAACATTTTCAATATATTAGAAAGAATAAGGTCTCACTCGAAACAATAATTAATAAATAAACTAGACATGAACCATAAACATACATCAAATCCTCACATATCGTTCATCATCCATAAAATACAATAAATAGAAAATTTTGCACACAAAAACAATAATGCTCACAAATTTTAAGTGAGAACTAGCACATAGTCCATTTCATTTCATTTTATAAGGGGAATTACATAAAATCCCCCTTATCATTCCTTATTAACTTCTAGTAAGTATATCTAGACTAAAAATAGTCATAATAACTCGTAACAGTAGCCCCTACTCTTCTCCCTCTACACCATTAGGTGCATCTCAAGTTGATTACAAAGTAGTATATCCATTAGAAAACACGTTTCTTGAAACGCATGCAAGAAATCCTATGTGCGGTGCACAAACAGCCTACACATAATTCACCAACACAATATGCAACTTGAAACCAAGGCACGCACACTCTAGTGGCACACAAAAGTACCAAAATTGTAAAATAAGACACCAATAGGTCCGTAACAGAAAGTCTTGTTTCATCCTCAAGACAAGTAAGATTATCCCTACAAAATAATCCCAAATATGCCATCATCATACAAAAAGAATCAAATTTTTGAACATGCTAATCATACTTTGAAACTACTTCATGGGTCTATTAAAAGGAAGGGGCTTTAGATTCCTAACTATTTAAACTACTTTCACTACAAGCTTCTAGGAATCAAGTACATGGATATACGTCATTTTAGGAACATCTTAGATATGCGTATCTTTTCCAATTAATTATTGTTGCTCAGCATAATCTATTCTACTATTTTTTTATAAACTCTGTCACTTTTGTCATAGTAGTTATGTGTGCATTAACTGATAAGTATTCAAACTTCTTTTTTTATTGGCCACTACATTTCCATAGCTTAATATTATTTTCCTTTTATTGAACCTAAAGTATATTTTGCAAATTACTTGATACTTAAAAGTCATAATCTACCAATCCTAAGATCTTAGTTGCGTTGTTATTTACTTAGAACTTTCTCCTTAACTTCATTCAATCTCTATTTTTGCTCCTGAATCAACACTTTTTCTAGATGTTCCTTTAATTCCTTGCTCCTCTTACATAGTGTATAAGTTTTTTAACTTTGGTAATTGTTAGCACCTAAATCTGCCTTAGGCTGAAAGAAGGAAAAATCCAGGGTAACCACAAACCATGCTCAGTCTGGTAGCTAGCCCTACCAGAACAGGAGAGGGCTCTCTCCGTATCACGCTCAGTGAATAAATAAACAATATGGTCTGAGATGACTTACAATGAATATTAATTTTAGGCTAGGTAAATAAATATGGAAACAAGAGGCAATTTTTGATAAATGACTAAGTTTTCTCGGATGTATGGGACCAACGAACAGTATGAGCAGAGAATTTAACACAAAGGCACAAATTACTTCGTGAGGCAAGACAGGCGGAAATTCTAGCAATTGAATTTGAAATAATGCGAAATGGAAATATTGTTTAGGAGGGTGAAAAGGGAATAAATACATGAATCCTTTTCAACAGAAGAAGAACACATAACGTGAAACTTTCCCAAAGGCAGAGCAATAAACATGAATTCTACCTTTTCTTACTTAGAAAATTTCACTGTAAATGAATATGAATGAACTGTGAAACATAACGAAATACATATGAAACAAAAATAAAATACATTTGCTAAACTCACACCACATGAATCTCATGAACTAGAGTCGGTGCCTTTCATTAATTCTCTGTCAAAATGTACAATGAGTAATTGAGTTTCTTTCCCGCGGTCTCCCAGAAATTACAACCAACCCTTTGCAAATGGATTTTCATACAATAAATAGACTTTTCCATTAGGAAATGGAATGACCCAAAGTTGGGGATTTTTTTAAATCATTAGAAACTGGACATGGAAAGCCAACCATTAGTGACAGGTGCATCATTACAAAAATAACAAAACTGTAGCGTAGATTTTGGGTGACTGCTCACCTTCCCTTTGCCACTTGGATAGAAGCCAACCTTTAGTGAAAATACTTTTTAAACTTTGCCTTAGGTGTCGAGAAAAATGTAGTGTAAATGAGCAGGCCCACTTGGAGAAAATCGCAAATCGAAATTTCGCAGAGCGGAAGTGATTCTAGCCTTTGGGTCTCTGTGCATCGTGCCCAAAACTGTATGCGTTGTGCCACTTTGGAGGTGGTTTTGAGGTACTTTTTGAAGTCCAAATTGTGCCCCAAGTGTGCTTGTTAGAAAGCCCTGCCTATCTACTTTCCAAGCCAAGTGGAATTTCTAAATTTGGTGCTCATTTGCCCCTCCAAAACTTCAATCTCCCAAGACTGCTTCCTGTGTGTCAAAATAGGGGCAGAGAGGTCATTTTTTGAGTGATTTTGACCTCCTGAGGACTCAAAACCTGCCCAAATTTCTTGGCCATGCACCAGCAGTCATGATTTTTCATGCCAAATCCAAAAATGTAAATTTTTTGCCTTTTAGAGCTCCCTAGCATAAGCGCGCCAGTGGCATAGCGCATAGGGAGAAAAACCCTGTTTGTGCACAAAAAATTTTCAAAGGACCAAAAATGCCCCAAATTTTTTGAAATTTGGGCTGGAGCTTCTCTATGAAGTTCCATGCTGGACCAAAGAGACTTCCACCAAGATTCAGAGCTAATATTTCTCTTTTTGCCTCTTTTTCCTTTTTGTCGCTCTCCTCAATTTCGCCTTCAAATTCCTTATCCGAGCCTTTGAACTCATGGCACGTGCCTTGTAGTGATAAACCATATGCCTCAATAATGTTTTGTCCTTGTCGGCCTTCTCTAGTAGTCTCTCAAGGTGGATGTTGATCCGCTCAAGCCAAGACTCTCAGTCATTATTAATCTCTTACTCTAATGGAGTGAGCTCAATCCTCCTCTGTTGGGCAGATCAGCGATTCTCGTGGATGTTTTGCAGCTCCATGATCTCTTGCTGGTCTTCGAGCTGTTTATTCCTCTGCTCCAAGTACCTGATAATCCACTTAGCCCTCTCCAAATTGAGAGACAAGGCTTGGATCTCTATTTGCTACTCCTGGAGGGTCCTTCTAAGTTTGGCACTCTCCACATCTATATCATCATCATGAATGAGAATGAAGTTGGCCTCTCGTTCACCTGATGGCCCCTCGTCATGCATGGGTTTCTTGCCCCTGTCTTGTACCTGTGTTGTCGATGTCGGAAGTGAGGCCCATTCCACCCCGGGTGGAGATAACACTCGCTTTGCTGCTGCGAACAAATGTTTAATGCCTCTCTGATATGTGATGAATACCGGCACACTAGCAGTCTCATGGCACTCATACTGATGAGAAGGACCACCTATCTCATGTTCAACCTCTGATAATACCTGTGAAGTGCTGAAGAGGTCACGGGAGATGAAATCATCCCAAGTAATGCCCTGTAATCCCAGCTGATGAACCACCAAAATCTTAATAAGAGCAAAATGATAAACACTGTTAAGTTGCTGCTAAGGGGGTTTTGTGCTACATGAAGGTGTTCATCCTCTCTATGTTCCTGCAAATGAAATATGGGATGTTCATCATCCGTACCCTAGTAAAATGCATGAGCAACTTGATGTGATAAGCATATAAACGAGAGAACCTCCCCTCACAGTTGAAATATTTCATGATTAACTTCATTAGTGGATCATATTCATCTTTCAGATATCAGAATGGAAAGACTCCTTTGAGCTGCCTTGAGAAACCGGCCTTAATGTATGGCTCACAATGCCGCCAATCAACCTTTTGTTTCTTGTGCCATGGTTCTCCAACTTTCGGTATGCCGGTTGCTAATGAGACAGATTCAGGGGTAAGTGTGAAGGTGACACTGGCTAAGATAGTGTGATCTCCATGTAAGTGAAGCACAAAAAGACGAGCCAACTCATGATGAAATCGAACACTAGCCACTTTTTAACAAAACTCAAAACATGACAGATGCTGGAAACATGACATAGCAAGAGGGCAGGCCTGCAATTCTGTAAGGGTGGTTGGTTCTTCCCTAACATGTCTGCCACTTTTATGAGGTCTCCGGGGAGCTTATTCTTCCGAGGATGAGTCACTTTGGGTTTCCATTTCATAACCCGATGAATGCTCAGCTGCCATGACCGTTGTATGTGGACTGTGCTTGGACTACCCTTTGATGATGTATGAAACTTTGTGTTGTTATGAATTCTACCACCAATGGGAACAATGCAAAAGGGACTGTTAGGAAGGGGAATAATATGAAGGGATTAGGGATTATGGGGAGAAATTTTGTTTAGGGGCATGTAGGAGGGTTTGGGGATTCTATAAGGTAGGATTTTGGGGTTTTACATTTGACAAATGAGTGGAGGGGATAGGGAATAGGATTTTAGTAACTTTTTAGGGTAGGGAATGATGGGAAAAATGGAATAGGGGGGAAGGGAACGATGGAAAGAAGGGAAAGATGAAAGGGAGGAGGAACCTTAGCATCAACACAATGAATTTGCAACCCTAATAGCAATGGTTTCGATGACTATAAACGGCCATAAACCATCATCATATTCACAAAAATGGATGAGCAAACGAGATGTCGACCCTACCTAGCAATTTCAAGGGATTCAAAGGCGATTTGTTGCAATTTGCAGCAAATTCGGGCCTTTATGGGTGTGCTTCACGCAGCATACCCAATGCACCGCGTCGTTTATGTGCGTCGCGCGCGTGTTGTTTTAACACTATGTGGTCGCACCCAGTGCGTCGCGCTCCCTCTGTGGGCCGCGCCTCTCTACCTATGTGCCGCGCCTGTCAAAACACCTCCAACCTCACCCAAAACGCGCGCTAGCTCTCACAATCACTTTGAAATGCTTCTCTCCAACCTGTGTGTGCAAAATGACCTTGATTTCTTATGAAAACTCTATATAAAGACATTGTGGAGTCTGTTAAAGTCAGCCTTTGCAGCCTTCCTCCAGTGATCAAACATGCTCTTACACAAGTGATTTTAAGGTGTCAAGGTCAATTTTATCATTTTAGTGAGTCTTCAAGTAAAATTTGGTCACTAGGCATTAGGTCTGGGGTTTGATTTTACCCTTGTCAAAGTTGTCCAAATGACATTCCATGTCACCATTCAGCTAAGTCTACCATCATTCAGAGGGTTGTCATCACCATGTCAAGTTCCATTGGGTCATTTCACACCTTGTTCATGTTTCAGTTGCGCCTATGGCAAGGTTCATTTCCCTCTCCTAGGGTTTTGAAGCTAAATTCTCTTGGATGGTCAAATCATCAGAAAACTTGTATCCTGATGTTCATACACCTTCCCCTATCCCTAAAATATGTTATCAAACACTTCCCATCACTGAGATCCCCCAAATTCCTCATTTTCATACAAACCCTAGTTCCTTGCTACAACTTGGCAATTTTCTATGGTTGGGCCTGTGTTTTTCCTTTTTGGACCCCTTTCCCTCACTCAATTACTCAGATTCCACTTTCCCCTACTTCCTAACATCCGTCCATACTTCCCAAAATTTCCTCAAGAATTTAGAAGCTCCCTATCCCCTTCATTTCGCTTCATTCTGGCAAATCCCTTGTCCCACACATCGGGACATGTTTCACTCAAATGATGTTTCTGAGCAATGCAAGATGAATTTGGAAAAACTGAGAGACGTTTTTGTTGAAAATAGACCAGGGAAGAAAAAAATCCTTCACTTTTTACACAGGTGTCATGGTTCTGAAGAAATGGCAAAAATACAATTGTCTCGGGAGAATTGATGCACCTATGGAGCGACCTCGGGAAAATCAAGTTTTCTCCTAGATCTCTTGGCCACATGACTTTCTTGATGATCCAAACAATAACTAGAGACAAGTAGCTTTCCAATGAGCTATCCTGAGCTTAATTTGGAGTTGAAGAAGGCATTCAAAAGTTGAATGTAACATCACTTTTCCTTTAGGCACCCTCATTTGGCACAGTTCAACCAGTCTTGGGAGATTTGATTTTTGACAGAGCAAATGAACTCCAAATCGAAAAATTCTAGTTGGGTTAGAAATTTGACACAAATATCTTTCCAATGCACTATCCTGAGCTCAATTTGGGGTTGAGAACGACATCTAAAAATTTCCCGCAACAGCACTCTGCCTTGAGGCAGCCTCATTTGGCACAGTTCGACCAGTCTTGGGAGATTTGATTTTTGACAGGGAAAATGAACTCCAAATCAAAAAATTCTAGTGGAGTTAGAAAGTAGACAGGACAGGATTTCCAACGAGCTATCCTACACTCAATTTGGACACCAGGAATGCCTCCAAAAGTCATCTGGAAAAGAGAATGACGTACAGGAGGAGGAGTGCGACGGTTTTATAAATATTTTCACTCCATATGGTCAGTTATACAAGTGGAAAAGGAAGGCAAAGGGTCACCCAAGCCATTTTTCATGTTTGTGACACTACACCTGTAGCTGATGTTTGGCTCTCCACCTTCATTTGGTGAACCTTGGTCGTTCTATCTCTTCATAGCACATTCTATATATTGTATGCAAACCATTTGCAAAGGAAGTTGGTTGGTTGGCTTATAACTTCTGGGAGACTGTGGGAAAGAAACTTTGTTTCTACATTGTATATTTTTACAGAGAATTAATGAAAGGCAGTGGCTCTGTTTCATGAGATTCCTGTGGTTGTGAGTGTAGCAAGTGTTTCTCTTATGTTTCATATGTATCTCGTTATGTTTCGTATTTCATTTCGCACTCATTTCTGGTGAAATTTTTCGAGTGAGATCAGGTAGAATTCAATTCTATTGCTCTACCTATGGGAAAATTTCATGTGCAATGTTTCATTCTTCTGTTGAAAAGGATTCATGTTGTCCATTCCCTTTTCACCTTCTTAATCAATATCTCCATTTCTTTGTTATGTTCGATAGTTTCATTTCGTATTCATTTCTGGTGAGATTTTTCGAGTGAGATCAGGTAGAATTCAATTTTATTGCTCTACCTATGGGAAAATTCCATGTACAGTGTTCGTTCTTCTGTTGAAAAGGATTCATGTCGCCCATGCCCTTTTCACCTTCTTAATCAATCTTTCCATTCCGCCATATTTTAAAATTAAATTGCTATGCTTTCAGCCTACCTTGCCTCACGAAATAATCTGTGCCTTCATGTTAAGTTCTCTATTCATTGAAGTCCAGTGATCCCATAACATCCTAGAAACGCATTCATTCACGAAATCACTCATTATTTTCATTTCCACTTACTAACCTAAGATAAATAGTTCGTTTGAAAGTCATCTCAGTCCTTTTCATTCATCTATTCACTGAGTGTGACCCGAAGAGAGCCCTCTCCTGTTCTGGTAGGGCTAGCTATCAGACTGAGCGTGGTTTGTGGTTACCCTAAATTTTGCCTTCCTTCAGCCTGAGGTGGATTTAGGTGCTAACATAGTGGTGACTTCACTAGGGAGAAAATGGTTTTCTTGAAGATTGTTTTGCCCCAAGACATATCTCAAGTTTAGATCTGATGTTGATGGTGAACAACGATCAAACATAAGAAGATGGCTGAAATCATTCACCTGGTGACTCCTTTCGCTGAAGAATCCAGCAATCAGGTGCTTCATGATGACTCCACTGCTTGGAGATCAGCAGCTTTGAGATATCTTAAAATAGACCGGATTGCAAGAAGATACGCTCCCATGAGCCAAGATCATATTCCAGTCTTTCTAAATAAAATTCCGAAGGTAGATTGGTCAAAGAATCTGCCTATGTTTAAAGATGAAGGTAAGAAGGACGCTGCTTTACATCTAGTTCAAATTCACATGCATATTTGCAAGTTGAAGGTTGATTTTCCTGAAGATTGCTTAATGAAGATATTCATGGCCACTCTAGAAGGTGAAGCCTAATCTTGGTATGAAAATTTGCCTGCTGCTTATATTTACAGTATAAAGGATTTTCATGACCTGTTCATTGAAAGATATAAAGACTCTTATCCATCATTGAATCTAGTTCATGATTGTTGCAAGCATGCTTATGGTTTTATTGAGAGCCTTGAAAAATATTATGTGGATGTTAATTTTATGGATCGTGAGATCATGGAAGCCCTGTATGAAATTCCCTTTCAACAGCATAAAGACGATCATGAAAATTTGCAGCATGACCAAGATTGTAGTACGGTGGAAAATGAAGGAATTTTGCATCTTGACAGTCAACATGAATTACATGAGATGGATCAGCAGCATGAGGAAAATTTATATACTCCTTCGCTTGAAAATATTGAAGACAATCACTGTTTGAGCAAAAGGAAACAAAAGGTCTTATCTCCTTTGTCTGAAGACGAGATAGATCAACTCTTGCACGGTCATGTTCCAGCTCAAGCTAAAGCAGATTTGCAGTGCACACATGATCAAGAAAGTGTTGGTGAAACTTCTTCCTCTTTTGAAAAGGATGACAGTCCAGTGAACATCTTAATAGATCAGCAAGTTGAAGAATTCCATATGGCTGAAAGTGATGAAAGAAAAAGTGTCATTTCAGATTCGTCCGTAGAAGAAGACAAAGTTTTGGGTCCAAATGTTCTCATGTCATCAGAACAAAGCTTTCATGAAGAGGTAATCCAATCAGCTCATGGACAGCAAGATGAGAACTTTGTTCAAGTGAAAGGCTTTCTTTGGATGAATTTATGGTAGATGATAAAAGTGTTAGTGTTGGGTTTCAAGAATCATCCGAAGTTGCTTTTCTCATGATTGATGAATGTGATGAATGTAATGAGAATATGGTTGTCATATCATGTCAAGATAATCAAACATATATTCAGACTGTAGAAGACCAGAACAATCAAAATTTCCATTCAGATTCTTCTTCATATGCCTCATGTCTTGAAATGCTCTTTGAAGAGGAAATCAGCTCATCTACTGGTTCAGAATGTTTTGAGGACCAGGAACATATGAAGTACATTATGAAGGAAGATCAGAATCAAAAGAAAAAGACATCTTGTTTCTTCAGCAGGAGGTAAATGTTCATGTTTTTCATGATCCAATGGCAGATTTGTTGCAGACAACAGTGAAGGTCATTATTGCAGTATTCAGTGATGAAGGAAATTATGGCCAATTATGTTTTTGGTTGCCCAGTTACCAATATCAATTATTGACCAGAAGATCTGATCAGAAGAATCATTCAAGAATCCACCTTCTTGATTGGTTACATTGGCAGTTTGATATAGTTTGATGATATATAGTCTTGTAAGAAATAAAGGTGGTCATGCACTACCACCAAGCTTTAAGTTTTAAGTTCAGTTCGTAGTGTTTTGAGTCAAGTTTTTTTAGTCATGTCAGTTTGCATTGAGTCAGTTTCAGTCAAGTTTCAGTCAATAAATTGAGTCATGTTGGTTTGTCGGAATAGTGGACTCCATAGCCCAATGGACAAAAGGCACTGTCTAGCTCTTCCAGAGATCTGTTGTTCTTGGCACCTTCAAGGAGCTACTATCCCCCATTGGAGCCAATGTTAGAGTCAATCTTTGCAGCCTTCTTCCAGTGATCAAACATGCTCTTACACAAGTGATTTTAAGGTGTCAAGGTCAAATTTTATCATTTCAGTGAGTCTTCAAGTAAAATTTGGTCACTAGGCATTAGGTCTGGGGTTTGATTTTACCCTTGTTA